>JAPZDV010000015.1:18352314-18370108 GCA_029814665.1 Acanthurus lineatus
TGTGTGCCTGTCTCTGCGTGTCCTGGTGTGTGTGCTGGTGTGTGTGCATGTCTCTGCGTGTGCTGGTGTGTGTGCTGGTGTGTGTGCATGTCTCTGCGTGTCCTGGTGTGTGTGCTGGTGTGTGTGCGTGTCGGGCGGTGGGTGTGGTTTGAGCCTCGCAGTGTCGGTGGAGACACCAGCCTTGTTATCGGCGCTGAGGAGCAGTGGCTGCACCTTGACGGCCTCGCTGACGGTGGACACCCCGTTGCCGGTGGCGGGGGAGGCGGCGATGATGGCGTAGGCCACGCCGGGCCCTGCAGAGGCGTGCTGGGCGGGGCTGCCCGTGTCTCCGGACGGGCCGTGCGGCGGGGCCGGGGGCGGCGAGGCGTCGCTCTGGCCGTTGGGCTGGTGGTCTGGGCTGAAGGTGCTGTTGGCGGTGGGCAGGGTGGGGCCCTGGCTCTTGGGGCTCACCACGGCTGTGGCCCTCTGCAGGCTGAGAGGCTGCAGCTCCTGACACGGACTGTAGGGGAGGCTGTCGGGGATCTGGGTCTTTGGCCTGACCTGCAGACAGCGAGGAAGAAAACTGTGAAACCAACTCAACACTGCCCCCGTGAGGCTGCAGAGGTCATTACACCATGACTGTGTTTAAATTTATCTGATAAATATCTTCATCCACAGAACAGAACAAAGAACTCCGGTTCTCCCTTTGGGAAAATAATTAGCAATGAATTCTGGGTAAATAAGGACTTCTAACTGCCTGTGAACTACACACCACATCTGAACAGAAAACCTGCTCAGGAGTCACACACTGATCTGATCTCTCCCTTCAGAGGTGTGATGTGGTTTGTGCTGCCCCCTGCTGGACGCCTGCAGACACTGATGTCTGAGTTGCTCTAGTTTCTTCAGTTGAACTTCTGTAGTTTTATTTTGCTTCTAACCTTAAAAAGTCCAGATTTGCCTGATGAAATTTAAAAAAGGTCCATCACAGTTGAGCCTGAGGTGGCGTAAAAAGGCCACAAACACACTGACACGACGTGACCTTTGACATCACCTGCACTGCACACTTCTCACCTCACCTGCGTGTGTGTGTGTGTGTGTGTGTGTGTGTTGAGGTGTCACCTGAGGTAGCACGGTGGCTGCTTGTCCTGCCAGCCGGTGCAGGGAGCTGACTTGAGGCACCTTGATGGGCACAGCAGTGAGAGTTCCCAGCATCTGAAACGCACACGAACGCAACAGTCAGAGCAGGAAACACATTTTTGAGCTTCGTCACACACACAGAGTTCAAAGGGCAAACAGCTCGGATTCACCAGTTCATACCAGCCGTGTTTCCTTTGTGCATTGCATTGTGGGACACTGGTGTTCTTTAAAGTGATTGGTCTTAAAGAGAACGTCCACCTTTGAGAGGCCTGACGACGGTAACGCAGCTGTTTTCACCTCCGTTTGCATCGTGAGTTCATTGGTTTGAACGTCTCGTCAGTCACGACGTCCTGCGGCCTTTTCCGCCTCTGAAGCATCAGAAGGAAAAGAGTCGCTCTCTCTGACTGACGAGGAGTTTCGTTTTGGTTCTCAGTCACAGGATGTTGTTTCCTGCACTGAGGTTTTCCACCTGTGGATCAGCTGACTGTGAGGCTTCATTCAAGGTCAAACTAGCGTCGATGCTAACGGCTGACCAGCATAAACTACTGTGACATGCAGAGGACAAACAGCAGCAGAGAAAGTGATGAAAACACTCTTTAAACTGGACTGGCAGGTGAACAAACTCACTTTGAACCCTGTGAGATTTTTGTCTGTTTGTATTTTTGATATTTTGATCTGTTTTAGTCTTTTTTTACATATTGTTTGTTGGATGCCTGCCTTTGATTATTTCTAGCTTTGGGATCAGAGTTTTTTGCTCCTGTTTACTGTTTGTTTGTTCTGGATGCTGCAGGGATAAATAAAGTTGTACTGAATTGAATCGGAGGACTGATGTGGTTCCTGCTGTATCGTATTTTTCTCATGTGAAAGCTCTTAAAAGACGACTGAAAACATGATTTTACTTGCTGAACCTTCACCTGTGTTCAGCCTGACTCCTCTGTCGTTTACTCTCTGTGTGTGATTTCTTTTTCTTTCTCTGACTTCTGATGAATGTCTATTCACACTTTGGATTAACTGTCTTGTGTTTAAAGACAAATACAGCTGAGTTCAGGTATAAAACACCTGATTAAACAGTCGTTGAAGCTCGGCATCATCAATCTGAACGACTGCGATTCCTGCAAAAACGTTGACTGTGGACATTTTAACGAGGCTGCGTTTGAAAGAAGCGTTTGTGTGGAAACACAAAGGAGCGTCGTCGCTGTGATCTTCGCTTATGAATCTGTGATCGGTCAAACTGAACTAAACCTGCGCGTTAAATCAGCCGACGGTTTTTCTGAATCTCCTCCGTGTTTCCTGTCAGCTGCTCAGAAATCAGGAGAAAAAAAAAAAAAAGAGGAGAAAGTTTTCTCCTCCCCCCTCTGGATCACAGCTCCCCTCCTTTCTTCTTCTGTGAAAATCCCTTCGTTCCATTGTATTGTGCTGCGGCGCGACGAGGAGGGGGGAGGAGGCGGCCGAGGCCTGTTCCCATGGCAACTGGCGAGATGAAAATTCTTGCAGTGCAAGGCCTTTCATTTTCGTAATTGCTTCCTCTTTTCTCCAAACCTAAGCACCTTCTCTTTGGGGGGGCCTCCTCCTCCTCCTCTCCAGTGTGAGCAGCGAACTGAACCTTGGACCAGTTATTTCCTGTTATTTTAATGTTTTCCTTTTATTCTCTTCAAATACCAAAGTCGGTACCATCGGTGAGGCAGATAACAGCTCTGCAGCAAACACTGACGGCCCCCCTCCCCCCAAAAAAAGTCTCCCAAGCTTGCTGTGATCGGGGGGGGGGGGGGGCTGTGTGTGCACAGTGAAAACATAAGGAGGCTACACAGCTCTGTCCACCTTAATGGAAGGAGATGTTTTTCTTTGAATGGAGCTGCTACGCTAGCAGTTTCCCTTTGCTTTCAGTCTTTGTGCTAAGCTAATGCTAAAGCTAAAGCTGTCCCCTGCCCTCCAGGGTTCCAGCTCATCTAACCGAACATTAGAGACCCTCAGTGGAGGGATCTGATCTGGATCAGTCATGATCATCTTTGGATCCCTTCAGACTGGATCTGACTGTCCTCAGGTGCATTTTAGTCGGAGTTTGTCAGTTTTTACAGGTCAGTTTTAAATACTGAACCTTTCAGTCTGCTCAACGCTGCCCCTGGTGTCTGGACGCTGTAATGCCGCAGTGCTAGTCATCTAAAAAAACAAACAGCTTCCTGTCACCTGACTAATTCATGTTTTCAGCGTTCTTCCAGGGACAAATTTTAAGGAGAACTAAGAACCTGAGACATTTGCTCAGGATCATTTCTGTGGAGGTTAAGAGATGAAACCGACTGTTTGAGACGTGAAAACAAGAGTGTTTCACATATTGTTGGTTTGTTCCTTTAATAAATGATGCCCTCTATTACTTCCAGTGGAGGGGCAGAAAAGTGAAAGCATCAGAGGGTTAAAAATAACCTCAGGCACCAGATTAAAGCGTGAGCAAGCAGAAGCTTTATGGCTTCTAGTTCATCATCACATCAAAGTGGATCTGCCTGTGAAAAAGGATTTAAGTTTGAATCGACCGGGCATCTGATGCCACACTTTTTAGAAATTGGATATTTACTACAAAAAAGACTTTGTGAGGGGATAAAAAGAAACGAGCCAGTGAAGGTGGAGGCAGAGGGAGGGAGGGAGGAGATGGAGGGATTATAGAGGAAAGTGGATCTGAACTCGTCAGTCGGAGGTGGGCTGAAGCTCTGAGTTTGCCATCATTCGTCCTGTCATCACAGCAGGAGGAGGAGGAGGAGGAGGAGGAGGAGGAGGAGGAGGAGGAAGTGCACACGCAGCAGTCGAGGACAAAACACACCGACATGTTTCATCTTTTTCTCCCGACTTCACCGTCATCTGAAACGTGACCTCAGCACTACGAGACGAGCTGAAAACACGATTCAGCTCCGACTTCAAACGTTCGAAATCACACTTCTGTTTTGTTTTTTTTTTACAGGAAACAAAGTGATTCATTTCATCCTGTTTGTCTCCAAAACTGTTAAAAACTCTGACGTCGCTGCTGCTGATTTGTTCTTTCACCACGCTGACTAGTGTTTTAAATTTTTTACATTGAGCTGAATCAGCAGTGAGAGCAGATGAGTTTAACAAACACACAGTTTAAACAGAA
Organism: Acanthurus lineatus; assembly: GCA_029814665.1. Taxonomy (NCBI): domain Eukaryota; kingdom Metazoa; phylum Chordata; class Actinopteri; order Acanthuriformes; family Acanthuridae; genus Acanthurus; species Acanthurus lineatus. The sequence goes on from JAPZDV010000015.1 coordinate 18,356,549, forward strand.
ACGGTGTTTTTTATCCAACACTCCTTTTCCTGTTTCTGCAGGTCGGACGTCACGGCTGGAGGTCCGGATGTTCCCATGAGTTCGACCCGTCTGCCATTCATTCATCTGTGTGCTCAGTTTATCAACCTGCTTCTGACTGCAGTTTGTTCCTATAAATGAGCCCCTGCTGTTTGTTTTTAAATTATCATTCACGCCGTGTGAACACGTGCTGCTCAGTTTTAGGTTTCTGAAGCATTTCCTGATGTTTCCGTTCATCTCTCTGCTGTTTGGAAATGAATAAAAACATTCCTGACATGCAGACCTTCACTGTGAAAACCAGTTTGTGTCAGTTTTTTGTTCCTGATAACACAGCGAACTGACTCCTGAACGCTTCTTTGTGATTTGCTGAAAACAATGTTTATGATCCGCAAATGTGAAATAAAACCTCCCAAAAAAAACTGCCTGCTTCTCTCACAGCTGAACTCTTATCTTCAGTTTAATCATATTTTATTTTATTCTTGTATTTTGCAACTCTCATGCATCTTTATATCTCTGTTCTGTAAAAAAACTCTGAACTGCTCAAAGTTTGGCACAAATTAGCTAAACAATCCTAAACAAAAGACTAAAATAAGTAAAACAAGTCTTAGCCTGAAAATATATTTTCATATCGTTAAAAAATGAACAGAAGCCGATGGACATCAGGAAAGGCAAAGTGTTCAGCTTTGGTCCTTTAAGTCCTCATGTTTGTATTTACAGGAAGAAGAAGGCAGGAAAACAAGTTACTACATCTACAAATGATCATCTGCATTTCTTCATGAAACTGTTCAAACTGCCATAAATATCTATTAGCCATTCAAACTTTGTTCTAACGTTAAAGACATTGACGTGAAGGTTTCTGTGATTCTGCCCTGCATCATTCAGCCTCTCTGTGTTTGCAGAGCACCAATCAAACAGCTCTGCAGACGTCACTTCACACCATCTGAAGCTGCTGTTCCTCCAGCTGCCAGCAGAGGGCGCTGCCCAGGGCCGTGTCAGCTCCCTCTCTCCCACTCTCTTTACGTTCACCATGAAGAAGCTTTTCATTTCATTCATGCTCGGAGCGGTGAGAGATGAACTCTGCAGGATAATGAGGTGCTGCTGTGAGGAGGAAGCGTTCGCATGCAGCGAGCTACAAACAACCAGGCTGCTTCCTCTTCCTGCTTTACAAAGCGTTTCACATGCAGGCCTCATCGCATCAGACTCCAAACTGTACGAGGCAAAGAAAATGACAGAAGATCCAAGAATCTATCTCCACGAGCAGGCGACAAGCCCTTTAATGCGACAAAGTAAAACACATTTTATGTGAGTGACATCAATTTAATATGTGAGGTGAAGAAAAACACAAATCACCACTTTACAAACGATCTTTCCTCAGACCCTCAATGAGGAAAATCTGTCCTGAAAATAAGTTTCAGGAAGAAAAAGTGTGATCTAATTACTGTGAAAGAGGAGAACAGTGGAGTCTTTAAGTGTCTTCTAGTTTTCACAAAATAAAAGAACCCCAAGTTATGAGTTCGTGAATTATTTTACAAAATCAACACCTACTTTTTTTACAATTTAACGGCTTTTTATCAGAATAAAACAAACAAATATCATCTGTTCCTTTTGTGTTCCACCATCACTGACACCCGAAGCTGCAGCTGGAAACCAGAACATCACTGACGTCTCCTTTATTATTATTTTGTTCAGAAACGGCAGATCCTCACCTGTGACAGATGAAGTTAAAACCGATCAATGAATCTGCCATCCGTCAGAGATCCATCGTCTGACCTCAGACCAGCAGCCACACAACGCAGTTACCATGGTAAAGCAGCTCCTCGTCTCATTCATCAAATCTCGCCATCCTCCTCAAGTACCCCCGCACCCTCCTTTCACAGCACCTGGAATGTGCTCCAGGACCCCTGGAATCTATTTCATGACTCCTTTATGAAGGGCTCATAATCCCTTTCGAGTTAGACCTTGATCCTTCTCAAGGACCACTGGAACTTCTTCAAGGACGGCTGAACAAGCTCAAAGACGCCTGAAGCATCCAGACAAAAAGGACCTCATCAGGAACCTCTGCAGCTTTCTGCAGGACGCATCCATGAACTCCAGGATGCTGTCCATGAGACTTTGAACCTCCTCAAGGTCCAAAGCCTTTTCCAAGACTTCCAAATGTTTTTTTGACTGAAAGAACCTCCAGATTTCCAAGGACCGCTTTCCAAAACATGGAACTTACCCAAACACTCAGCAAACATTTCAAATACTGCAAAAAATGACCTTAAGAACCTCCTCCAGGATCTCTAGCTCTTTCTCAAGGAGCTCTGAAACTTGTTCAATGACTCCTAAAACCTCCCCAAGGGCAAACTCAAGGACCAGTGGAACTTTTTCTAGCATCTCTTCCTCTATAATCACCAGATCCTGTTTGGTGCCCTCTGACCTTGTGAAGAAACCACAGAACTTTGTCCAGGATAAATGATATTTCTGTTCATGATACCTCCTGCAGGAAGCCTGAAACATCCAGGAGATTCCCAAGACAACCCTGGAGAAGGCTTAAGAACCCCAGAGGGACCCCTGGAACGTTCTCAAAGACCCATAAAACCTCCTCCATCACCTGTGGAACCTGCACATGGGCTTCTCAAACCTTCTCAGGTAAAAAACAAACTAAACTCTGTGTTATAGAAGAATAAGTTAAACTCCCTGAGTCTGATTTTTACAGAGCAAAGGGTCTCTACATCAAAGTACTGCAGAACCAGAACCGAGGCAGGAACACGGGGTTCCTCTGCATTTCATCTCCATCCTGCCTGAACCATCTGTGACGGAGCTGCAGTGGAAACATCCACATGTTCTCAGGTTACCGAGTCTCTCAGAGCAGCAGATACAATAACTCATAACTCGTGTTTCACACTGCTGGTCCGAGCTGAATGTGTTTTCTTTCACGGCTCCATCGTTCGCAGCTCTGAGTGGGAACGCAGACCCTTAAAGGGGCCGTCCACCTTCCTCCGGCTTTGACGAGGCTCGGAGGCGGATGGCAGCCACGACCTTGGCTGCTGTTTAAAGAGGATAAAGACGTCTCTGGGAGGCGGCGGCGAGATGGAGAGGCATGAAAGAGAGGCAGGATCAGCGTTAAAGCAACCGACTTTCAAACACACTCGGCCTCCTCGAAGCCTCTCTTTGTTCCTCTGCTTCAAGCTAACGGGCGCTAACAGAGCTGCAGCTTCAATCGCCGGCCGGTTCCTCAGCAGACGTCTCCTCCCATCCTGATGTTTCAAAGTCCCTCAAAACAAACTGCTGTTATTCCTCTGAACTCACAATCTGCACAGGACGGTTTCTACGGATCCACTTTCATCAGGACTTTTCCTCATTGGATCCGATTAATCCTTCAATCCTTTTTTTATTATTATTATTATAATCGTGTTTTAGTTTATTTTACATCACAACCTGAATATTTCTCTCTATGAAAACATCAGGATTGTTTGATTGTTCAGGTTATGACCGTGTCCTTTCAGCCTTTTTAACTCAGTCCTGCTCATTAGAGACAGGATTAGTTACGAACAGAAGTTAAGTTTTTAGCAAACTGTCGATGTTTTTAAAGAATCTGCTTTAAAAATGTGCGAAACTAAGAAACTCAGCAACATTTATTTTATGTGTCATTTCTATTTTTTTGCATTTTTTTAAAAGAAACAAACATAGAAACAAAACTTGCTTTCAGTTTTTGCTTTTATGAACTTAATTCTCTTTTAATAACAAAGTGACTTTTAGTAAAACTCAAAGTCCAGAATCTGAACCTGAAAAACTGACGTGGTCCAAAACACCAGAACTGAAACCTCTTCAGTTCAGAGCCTGAATGAATGAAACCAGATGATGCTTCTGGTCCAAAGGGTTGTGTGTGTGTGTGTGTGTGTGTGTGTGTGTGTGTGTGTGTGTGTGTGTGTGGCCTCTCAGAGTTCACTGAGGAGCTGAAACAATGCGGCTATAATGTGTGCACTCATGCAGAGCAGCAAACCCATTACACCTCATTATTGATCTCCAAATTAGCGACCAGGTGGTCTGAGGGACCTGCACCCCCCACCTCCTCTGCTCAGCCCACACACCGGCCAGGAAGGCCTCTGATTGGCTGAGCCTTTATGACTCTGGACTGATGAGGAGAAGAAGAGCGTGGAGGCCTGTGAGGGTTTTTCTGTGTTATTGCCTCGTGCTGTCAGGCAGCAGCTGGGCGAGCAGCGCCGCCTCCCCCTGAACAAAGCAGCCATAAAGAGGCCGGAGACGATCCGCTGCCTGACCCGACCGCCGCCGCCGCCCGGCAGCCCGGCAGGGAGGCTGAAGAGAGAGAGGGATTCAGTCCAGATGACGAGGAGGACGGGTGAGAGAGGGGGAGGACGGGGGAGGACGGGGGAGGGACGGGACGTTGGGCTTCTCCAAAGTGACACATTGATGAAACGCAGCAGCTTTATCGCAGCAAACGTCTGCGTTTGTGTCAGAGCCTCAGACCTGCGCTGCATCCCAACCAGCCACGCAGAGCTACACCCCCGAGCTACACCCCCAGGAATCAGCCAATCAGAGACCTCTGAGGAGTGACTGGACCCTGAAAACCTCTGACCCCCCCGATCCTCCAGAACCAGTTTCATACACTGACTGTTTATTTCACACAGATTTAAACATTATTTACTTATTATTCATAAATTTCATTATTAAGGTTTTAGGTCATACTGGGGTATTTAACATTATGGTTATAATTAAATTTACATTTGTTTTTCTACAGCACTGAATTCTACTTTATTAGTGTTACAAAAGAAATAATCCAAATTAAATCAGTTTTAATAAATACTGAGAGAAATATCTTGTCCTGATGATTCATAATTGTGAAATTTATGAAATCAAAACCTAAAGTTTCAAAATTGGGGGGTTTTTTTTGCACAAATATTCACATGATTCTTTTCTATCGTCCAACATAATTTTAATTTAGTTTTAAAAAGTTAATTTTATGTCATCTGTAACCTTTTAATGTCTTACTGTCATTTCTTTTAAATATTAATTTGATTAAAAGATGAATGATTCAAGTTTAGTTCAGTGTAATCAAATTTGTCTTTATCCTGGTTACTTAGTTTACAGTGATCATCTTTAACCCCCCCCACATGTAAACGAGTTTACCTCATCACTCAGAATAAAACCAGAGGAACGAACTCTCGTCTGCCTTCATGGAGGTTTTATAGTTTGTGTCTCTCCTGAAAATCGATTCTGAGGTTTTCTGACGACAGACGTGTTTCATCTTAAATAAGACGTGTTGACGGACGGGGAGTCAGATCTGCTGGACGGACGGAGAAATCATAAAGCGGGATCCTGGGGGCCCCGAGGCTCGGCCCCTCTCCCTCTATGAGGCCGTGCAATTACAGTAATAGTGTGGAGGCTGCCAGTGTGGAGCGTGAAGCTCTGATCCCCGGCTGTGTGCTGATGGAGGTGATGGTGCTGAATACAGAGTGTGGAGGGGACAAGATGCTGTGGACTGAATCCTAACACACACACTCAGAGGAAAAATACAACGTTTGGCTTTTCCTCCAGTTTCAAAGCAGATTCACGTGTCAAAAAGATCCAAAGTCATAAAAGAACCGTGTGATTTTTCTTCCCGGCGATCGACTGATGCTGATAAATGTGTCTTTTTTAACGCTGATCTCTATTTGCAGCAGCACGTGGAAATAAACATGCAGAAATAAATATCAGGAAAATCAGGAAAAAGAGAATATTTTCAGACGTCTGTTTGCATCACTGCAGAAGCTCCGCCCCCCGTGCAGGTGTTCCAGGATTTACCTGAGAGGGAGGCAGCTCTCCGGGTCTCCTGCTGCTGAACGGGTGGACTCCTGCGGCCGCCACCCTGCCGCCCGTCTGGAGGTTGATCGGGGACGTCTGCAGCGGCTCAGAGCTCGCCGCCTTCTGTCCGTTAATGTGTGCGGTCACCATGGAAACGGGAGCCTTGGCCGGCACCACGGAGATGGCGATGCCCTGACCGGGAGGCTTAATGAGAGACAGCGGCTTAGTCGTCCCTACAGGACAACTTCTGACTGCCAGCTTCTGCAGGGAGACACAGAGACAGACAGGAAACAGAGTCAGACAGACAGGAAACAGAGTCAGAGAGACAGGAAACACAGTCAGACAGACAGGAAACAGAGTCAGAGAGACAGGAAACAGAGACAGACAGACAGGAAACAGAGTCAGACAGACAGGAAGCAGAGTCAGAGAGACAGGAAACACAGTCAGACAGACAGGAAACACAGTCAGACAGACAGGAAACAGAGTCAGAGAGGAGACAGAGTCAGAGAGACAGGAAACAGAGTCAGACAGACAGGAAACAGAGTCAGACAGGAAACACAGTCAGACAGACAGGAAACACAGTCAGACATACAGGAAACAGAGTCAGAGAGACAGGAAACCGAGTCAGAGAGACAGGAAACCGAGTCAGACAGGAAACAGAGACATACAGGAAACAGAGTCAGAGAGACAGCTTTCTATAGAACTACAATCACCATCAGCACCACCGACAGAACCGACAGAACCGACAGCACCAACAGAAATGTCTGTGCTTAGAAAACCTTTTGCACACATGAAATTATAATAAAGCTTGATTTGAAAAGAAGAAAGCTGAGAAAAAAGTCACTAAAATAAATATAAATAGAAGCAGAAAAAAGAAGATGAGGAAGACGGCAAGTTTAGTGAGCTACAACTACTACAACTACTACAACTACTACAACTACTACAGCTACTGCAACTACCACTACAACTACTACAGCTACTACAACTACTACAAACACTACTACAAGTACTTCAACTACTTCAACTACTTCTAACACTACTACAGCTACTACATCACTTTTTCAAACAGCTCTGTCCTGTTCATTGTTAGATGTTTGGTCTCATTGAAGTTCGGTGGCAGAAATCGCAGCCGTCACAGAAACATGAGGGACTGCTGATGATGATGATGATCGAGTGATGAATCTCAGAGTACTAACACATGAGAGTTAAAGGTTTCACCTGCTGCATGCACATCACTGCATCAGTCTGTTTGTATGCAACAGGAGCAGCATCGCAGGTCTCTGATCCCACCTCATACCAGTGTTTAAATGTTAGTGGTGCTTTAACAGCAACTACTGTAGTTAAACTAATACTGTTGTTACAGGTATGCTGTTACGCTGCTGCTCGGGTCTCTCTGAAAGTTTCCCCCTCAGCTTTTATCATAAATACGACGTTCAGTCATTAATGTCGTCACAAAACATATCTGAAGGATTAAAACTTTTAAAAACCCAAAAATAACATCAATCGCTCTCTGGACTTTTATGCAGACTAATAAACACAACTGCTTTACTTGCTGTTTGTTTGCCTTTCAAGACTCGACGCTGATAAAACTGTTTCCATCATGAACGCTGAGAATTTAATTCAACAGTCGGTTAGTGAGTTTGTTCGGAAACAGGAGCCAATAGGAAGCAGCTCCACTGCGTTTCTTTATTCTCTGATGTGAAACAGAATCAGTCTGGCAGCGGTTCAGCTCAGAGTCATCGTCCGACGCTGCCAGACACACACACACACACACACACACACACACACACAGTGCTGCTGCTCGACATGTCCTACAGTCCTGCACACACACACACACACTCACACACACTCAGACCCCTCCCCCACCCGTCCTCCTCTGCTAAAGAAAAAAAAACATCTTCCAAAGCAGAGATAAGTACATCTCGCTTTCCCCTCCGCTTCACCCTCGCACTGCAAAGAAGAGTCTCTCTAAATATTTTATATTCCATCCCGCTGCCCCCTTCTCATCCCGCCGCCGCCGCCGCTGCTTTTTCTGTGCTTTTCTGTGGACTACAGTGGGTCCGTGGGAGTCTGGGAGGGGGGGATGGATTTCTTTCTCTCTGGCAGAAGCAGACAGTTTGTGCATCCACTGAAAAAAAAGGCATAAAGGATTTGTGAGCAGGCGACGTGGCGACGACACTTAGAAATGATTTTCAGACCTGAGCGTCTGGGCTCAGTGCAGTAATTACCCTGTAAGACATCAGCAAAGAGGCCCTTTGATAAACAACATCAAATGCCAAGGACAAAGCAGAGAGTGTGTGTGTGTGTGTGTGTGTGTCTGAGGAAAATAACTCCACAGATGAGAACGTTCTCATCTGAAGCTTCATTTGTTTGCAGGATTTCACAAAAATAAAGTTTGAAAAGCAGCACAGGGGATCGTTCAGAGTTTCACCTCCAGAAGCTCAACGTCAGACACAGGAAGCAGCGAGGGCCCCACCGCCTGCAGGAGATGCTGCACGGCTAACCAGGCAGTCCTCCTTAAAACACAGGCAGCAGACTGCAGCTTTAAGGTGGACTGGAAGTGTTAGGTTGTCAGAGGGTTGTGAAGGAGGTGGAGTTTCTTCTGAAGCCACAATTTTTCTGCTTTTGCTTCCAAATCTGCTCTAATCTGCTCGTCAGGACGTTTCAGTTGCTTTCTCATCACTTTTTCCATCTTTTCTGCGTTCAGCTTCACCTTAACAGGAGTTTTCCCGATTAACTGCAAACTCTTGTTGATGCTGTGAATGAAGGAAGAAGCTGTGCCTCAGAGGAAACCAAAGAGCCAAACGAGTCCTTTTGTTCCACAGTTTCAGAGGACGACAACACAACAGCAACCTGTGTCACTACAAGAGTCCAGAAGAGGTAGAATAATGATAAAAGCAGTCCAAAGTAGTCAGACTGAATCATAAATCTTTGTCTTTACATTTTAGTTTTTCTTATTCTGACTAATCATCTTTATTAAAAAAAAAATAATAAGTGAATTTATTGGTTTTCTAACAATTATCAGCTACGAGAGGCAGGTATGAACTGTTATCAGCTGAAATCATCATCTTTAGGTTTTGTTTACTTCCATATCATCTCCAGCTTCACTAACAAACCTCCAGTATCACTGGAGTTCATCTCCTGTTTCTTCCTGTTTCACTTTTTATTCTGACGCGACTCATCGTCTCACCTCATCGTCATCACACCAAACTGCTGCATCACACATCTGATGACCATGTTTCTTGGCGGTCCTGGTGCTCGGACATGAATCAGATTGTGGTTATGTAAGTCTGGTTCTTCTCGTCTCACTCTGTAAACCTGCTGACTGTGTGAGGAGTGAAATAACCCAGATTCTCTGACAGAAGACGAGGGAACTCTTCTGTAACTGTGCAAATGATTTCACAGCCGAGGCCACCGGAGCGTACAGTATTAAAGCCCGACTCTCCGGAGAGGCCCCTGAATTTATTCACATGTTGTTATTTATTAATCCCCCCTCAACAATGAGCGCGGTGGGGCCTCATTGTTTCAGGGGATCAATGTAATCCACAGGCGGCCCGAGCAGCCGCCTGCATCAGGACCCAGGGGCCAACGCTCGCCATTCAGCATTTGTTCGAGCCGGGGCACCTCTGATTGTCTCAAAGGTCACTCATTTAAAGCCTCTCCAGGCTGGAGAGCAGAGACTCGTCCCTCCCGGAGAGAGCCAGCAGAAAGTGAATGAAGGGGGGGGGAATACAGAACGTGATAACAGCAGGTATCAGAGAGACGCATTCAAGACCTTTTTAGAGCCACCTGGTGTTTGAGTGAAGGAGGGTTCGCTCCTAAAATATCAGAGTGGGCTCCTGAAGCAGTGCAACGCCACTTTATAAAGCTTTAACATGTTACGAGTAAAACATCTGGTCTGAGCAGCAACATCTGTCCTGATAAACAAGCAAAGAAAACATAAAGAGCTTCAGAAAGTCGACCTTCATCCACAGAGAAACCCAAGAAACCGATCACACATCTCATCAGAAACCATCAGCACCAAAGATGGAGGTTACAAATAAAAAAAACAAGGTCTCCAAAACGTACAGGTGTGAATATGTCAACAAAACGCAGCCTGAATGAACAAACACAGCTAAAAAACCCACCTCTTTTATTTATCTAAAGAGGAAATGAGCTCGTCTTCATCACAGAAATACAACTACGCCAACAGTTTATTTAAATGAACACATGAACTATTGACTCATTAACTCCACACTGAGGTTTGATGGCAGGTTGATAAAACTCTGCTTATTTTCCAACAAAATAATCAACTTCAAACCGAATTTAAATTTAAAGACCAAAGTTCTCAGCATGCTAACTAAGAAAAACACAGGATTTTGACCTCTTAAAGGATTTAACTCATGATTAAAACCCATAAAAAAGACCTTATATATCGGTCGGTTCACAGCCAATAAAACTGAGGCACCTGTCAGCTTTGAAGCTGCAGAAAAGTGAGTTTCTTTCCATTTTGGATGCAGTTTTCCAGCAGTTCCTCCCTGCTTCCTGTGTCTGTGCTGAATGGATGTGAAGGTAAAAACGTGTCTCTCTGCCGGACACTCAGACACAAACCTCACGTCCATCTCTGACTCCAGTTAAAACCTCTAGACAAAAAAGATTTACCCAAAATGTGGAAGAAACGTGGAGGTGAAAACACCACCTCACCGGACAAGAAGAAGACTCACTTCCCAAAGTGTGAGCGTGTTCGTGCTCAGCATCAACGTCCACGCCGACACGCCGACACGCCGACCTCCACCTGAGGAAATCTCAATAATGTCACAAAGGGTCGCGTCTTAACGAGCTACTTTCCTCACATGTGACCGAGTTAAATTAGACGCAGGCGGCGGCTTTCATCAGCGTCTTCTCTCCGCTCACCTTTCATCCTCTGGTCGCTCTAATGACGACCGGACGCCGTGATGAGGGAAAATGGGCTTTCTGATGCATGCCCAATTTCCTGCAGCTACACGCGTTAACTCGCCTTTGAGAGCTGATGATTCACTCTGGCGTATTGTCCGACTCCGAGCGAAGGCACATCAAAGTGGAGCAAAATCACCACAAAGTGCGTAAACTTGAGCTTGAAAGTTGTCTCCGTCCGTGTGTGGTCGGAGTCAAAATCATGGATGTTTGTCCAGAACGACAGTTTGTTTGAACCAGAGAACAAAAAGACAGAAAAGATGAAATGTTCTTAGAGGATGACGTGTGTTATCGCAGATGTTCCAGTTTTCTCCGTTTCTACAGAACTGGTTTATTGCAGATTACTAGTTTCCACTTCTCTCGCTTGAAGATTAACCACCAAAACTAAAACCAGCAGCCTCCAATCCTGCGGCTGAGCGCCTGCATGGACTTCACACTCGGTTTGAGCTCAACTCAAGCCTTGGATTTCACAAAATCTAAATGATAACAGCTCAGAGTTTCCTCTTCCTTCCTCAGGAGTTTTACATTTCAGCGGCTCTCATGTTGCTGTGATGGAGCGGCGGGAGTCGGTCCGCCGTGCAGGGTTTGGCGTTGGGAGATAGCCGATCCTCGCCGCTCCTCCTCACACAGGTGAGGCAGGATGTTAATTGAAACTTTGGGAGCAGCTGAGATAAACAAGTCATGTGGAACCGGAGAGCCGGCCGCCTCTCCGGCAGCACCGGAGCTGCACAGTCAGCTGATAGGAGGAGGAGGCCGGTCCAGGCGACACGGCTGATACCCCGAGGCTGAAGTAACTGAGTACTGAGACACTGCTACTCTGAGTATTTTAACATTTCAGAGGACATATTTTTTAACTCTCTCTCCCTTTTTTCTCTCTGCATTAAAACTAAAAACACACAGTTCAATCCAAACCACATTTATGAAACAGCTGCACTTCTGTAGTAACTCTGCTGGCGAAACAGAAAAAATGACTCGCATTAGTTTAAACTATGACGGACGACTGCGTTCAACCCAGACTGATTTAATCCTCTGGAGCCTTTTACTTTAAATACTTCAGTATTTTTACTGTCTGTTTCACAAACTTGCTGACACATTTTATTTCTCTCTGTTGAAACTTTGTTTGCACGTCACCTTTTTTTGATTTTTGTTTTCTCGTCTCGGACGCTGAGGCTGAGGAGTCTGAGGCGGCGTCACGAAGTCAGAGGTGGCATCTTTAGGCCAAACGTGAGATTAAAAAAAATCAGAGTGTGAGAGACTTTCTGCTTTATAAACTCTCCTCGGTGTCAGTCGGACAGTTATCGGAGTATCTGCGAACACGCCGCTCGTCGGGCTGAATTTAATTGAGAATGCCGCCACCGCTTGACGGCCACGGTTAAGGTCATCTGTCCGCCCCGCGCTGTTTACTGCAGATCCAGCGAGCGGACAGGATTATCCACACTCATTATGTACTCTGTTTTGATAGTGTGCCTTTGAGATAAGGGGGCTGCTGAAAAACGCATTAGTAGCTGTTGAGATTTCCATCAGTGCAGCTGCCAGACGTTTTCTTTGTTTACACTCCATTTACCGACGAGGCCCTTCAGTCCTGAAAGGTGCCGAGGAGACGGACGGCCGCAGTTTGGCCTTTTTCCTCCCAGTGATGGAAGAACAGCTTGAATCCTTCATTGTAGTATTACAACAATAAAAAAGGCACTTAGAGGTCCTGCGCTGACGGTTTTGCCTCAGAAAAAATAAAAAGGAGTTGGTGAAGTGAATACTCAAGTATTCAAGCTGAAAGTACAGCAAAAGTCTCTCAAGCTGCAAAAATCCCACCAAAGGTTCGTTTAGTGGCAGTTCTGGAGCTTCTGGTTCATCTCACGATGTCTTTATCTGATGGAGTTCGCCTCGATCTCCAGGACTTCTGGATCTCGTCTCCAGTTCAGTGACAGATGCTACATGGATGCAGCTGCAGAACCGTTCTGCCAACATACGCTTCCAAAGAAAAACCATCAATCTGAATTACAACTTCACTGCCTATTATCTGGACTTTATAGTTTCAGGTTTCAGATGAAGAATGAAAGGAAGAAACGTTAACAGACAGACAGACATATTGAGGAAGGAAGGAATAAAGGAGGGGTAAAAGACTGACACAGTTTCATAAAAAAATCTAGAATAAATTACCCAGGATTAAAATAATTTAGAGATAGAAGATCTGCCTGCATAGATTCAGATTTTTCGACAGAAACTTGCAGAAAATCTCAAAAAAAGGAAAAAAGCTGAGCGTCAGAAGCACTGAAGTGTTTTTCGAACGGACTCAGTCGTGTCCTGCAGTCAAACACGGCTGCTGGCAGTGGGACAGCTTATCGACGGGGGCACACAGGACCGAGTCTGGCCCCCCGCCCACAGTTTGGCACATGGGGGGCCATCAGGGACAGACGCCCCCGCTGCCCATGCACATGTGGAGGTGGAGGTTCAGCCAGCAAACACAGTGTGGAAACACTCCAGAGGTGTTTCTGGCTTCTGAGGCAAAAACTGACCGACTGTCACGAGTGTCAACGCAACAGAAGAAAGTCCTTCGCTGAAAGCTGCTGAACTTCTGCGTGTTTGGACAAAAATCTGGATTTAAACGTCTTTGGTGAACATACGACTGCTGCTTGATCTCCATTCACAGCAACACGGCAACTGTTGGTCAACTTTTTTCTATAACAGATTTTTTGTGCTGTTTTTCTTCCTGTGGAGCATGAAGTGAATTCTTTAATTGCTGCAATATGTATTTATTACGGCTGTCAGTCGATTAAAATTTTTAATCGCGATTAATCTCATTAGTGTCCTGAGTTAATTAATCAATTA
>JAPZDV010000015.1:18392020-18409777 GCA_029814665.1 Acanthurus lineatus
CACACACACACACACACACACACACACACACACACACACACCCACACACACACACACACACACACACACACACACACGGATGAATAAATCAAAAGGGTTATTTTTCATTCAGCAGTTCGGTCTTGAACACAACACGCATGCTTCGAGAGCACTTTTCCTGCCGGGCCGCCCTTCATCCCAAGGTTTTCCTCGAGTGCCCCCCCCCCCCATCAAACACGAACCTCGTGAACTTCATCATTCAGATCTGCTCCCGTCACTCAAACGTCTTCTGTCTCACAGCACTAATTAGTCATCTGACGGCAGTTAAATGTCTGTTTTGCCCCATAATAAATTACAAGATAATCTTAAAGACGTCGGCGTCATAATGATCCGTCTCGACACGCCGCTTTGATTCGCTGTAGGTGAACATGTGACCTGTCGACAACTTTAGCTGATTTCAGCATGTTTGGATCATCAGATGGAGAAATTAAAATTAAATCAGCTCAACTCAGAGTTTATAATCAAATATAACTTCATTTAAAGACTTTCAGGGGCCTCAAATTTTTAAAAATTTAGCAAATTCAAGACATTTAAAACTATTCTGATAAGAATTTACAACTTTTCTTTATTGTACATGTAAGTGGATCTGAAGATAATACACTGATGTGTCATTTATACGCTTTAGAAAGGACAGTAGTTTGATTTAAATGTGTAAAAAAACAAAAATCAAACAGGAACAAAATAACTACAGAGAAAATAATCGTTTAATTTTAATTTAATGATCCAAAAGCTGCATTTGTTGTTAATTTAAGACTGTGAATATAATTAATCATTCATGTTGAACAATATTTGTTAAATTAGCTCCAAACTTACAAAATATTTCTTACAGGTCAAGTTCGGTTTCACCACCAAAACAAAACAAAACAAAACAAAACAAATGTTCTGAAAACAGGGAAATGAACCAGCCGACCTTCACGTGAACTGAAAACAAAATAAAACTGAATCAATGATTCAACAGCCACGTTAAACAACGTCTGGAGGCTCTGAACATACAAACACACGTTTCTGTACAAATGCAACACGTCCAGAAGATATTTCACCCTGAATTTACTGTGATTCTCATGAAAGCTGCTCGAGTTGCACATGAGGCTGATTTTAACATGTAAATGTGTCTGAAAACCCCAAAAGACTCATTTCTTTACACCGAAACAAACAGTGGCTTTGCTAATTCCTGCACATTTTGGGGAACTTGAAATTTACATAATCAACATATTCTCATCAAAAACGAGCCACAGAAAATCTTCACATCATCAAGCCTCGCTGCTCCGGAGTGTGGTCGAGGTCTGATTTCAATATGGAAATGGATCCAAAAAAAAAACAAACCTGTAATCCTAAACACAGAATTCATGAGTCAAACGCTGCACGTAGCCGCCGCATTCAAGGACACATCCGAGGCCTTGAATATGGATTTTCAAAGACATTCTCCTGCTGCTTTTGTTAAATTATGATTCTTAAGTCGACGATTTCCGCTCCACTTTAGTTACCAGGCAACTTGGCTGCACATTTTAAGTGAGACGTGATTTAGCAAACATATTATTCTCCCCTCTGATGGCCCGAAACACATTTTAATTCAGGCCTGTTAGTCTCTCGACTCCGACTCTTAATTCCTTACAAGCAGAGCTTTATCCAGTCACAGCATGTCTTTGCCTTTCAAAAACTGAGACTGGCGCTGCTGTCCTGAAGACTGGATGCTTAGAAAAACCTGGGGTGGAAAAAAAAAAACACGCTTGTTGACGGCGCCCCGCGGCTGAGGAAATCTGTCAAAAAAAAAAACATCTTGGCAGAGGAAAGGTGACACATTTGCAGCCTTAAATCTCAGCTCAAACCAGAAAAATCCCCCCGTTCGGTTTGGATCACAATCATCAGCCACTTACGCAGCAATAAAGTGTCATGTTGCTTTACGTGCATGTTTGCATTCATGTGCTGCCTTCAGGAGCCGGGCCGAGCTCGCACAGTTGTGTTTCCTCCCAGCGAGCAGCAGTTTATTTACAGACTCTCCACACACATTTTAAAGCATGGCAGGGCTATTAATAGCATGGCAGCCCTGATCTGTAGTTGGAGGAGACTGCATACGAACCATGCCATCTTCTGGCTGCAGCAGAAAGGAAGGGGGCTGAATATGGAGAGAGGGAGGAGAGGAGGAGAGGAGGAGGAAAGAAAAATCACTATCCAAGCAGCGTGGAAGTGGAGAGGAGATGCTGCTGCTCACATACGAAAAGACACCAGAGATGACGCAGAAGTGTGTCGCTGCACTCGCTTTCTTATTTATTCATCACATCCTGCTGTAAACTGATCTGACGGACGTGAATCCTGTCTGTTCAAACTGAGAAACACTTCAGAGAAGATGAAGGAAAAGAAAAACGGCTTCAAGCAGCTTGGCCGATCGAACAGTCGACCACGAGGCGGTTCGATCCGCCGAGCCTGATTGGACGACCGATCGCACAGTCGAATCGTACCAGTGGTGTAAAACTGTGGTTATGAAACAAAGGATCTTTCCATTCAGTCTTTTGGGGGGGTTGACCCCTAATTTTAAAAGGAAATTGCTCAGTTTCTCCCCGTCAGACTGTTAATAACAGATTAAGATTAAGTTTAAACTCACAAAAACAAAAGAGTCGTCTGCGAATCACATCGACATGTTTTACTCGTGGCTTCTTCTTCTTTGGTTTGTAAACTTTCTTCTGCACAAAGTTCTCGGGACTGTTTGTGTTTCGACATTCAATATTTGAGAGTTTTGTCTTCTTCTGTTCCACGAAATAAATAAAACAAGACCACAAGTTTTGACTGCAGAGAAGAAAGAAAGTCTGGTTTCATAACAAAGATGAGCAGATGAACTTCCTCCTTCTGCAAAAACATGAGCCTGAACCGAATCCCCGTCTCAATAATCAGCATGTTGTGTAGTTTTTGTGTGTTATTATGTTAAATATATTGTATCAAAAAGTAATTTCAGACTTTTCCTTGTGGACGATAACTTTCAGGTCCATTATGTTTCTTTGATAAGTCCTCATTAAGGGCTCTGAACAGCCGCAGCAGCCTTGAGAACGATCAGAAACACCTTTCAGCTCTCAGCCTCTGTGAAACTCAGCGAGCAGGCAGCAGCCATTTTGTTTTGGGCCTGTGAGTTTGCTTCAGCTCTCTCAGCTCCCTGTGTGATGAATTCAGCCACTTCTCGTCTCTGTTCCTGCTGTCTGCCTGTCCGGTAGCCGGTCGGAGCAGCAGGTAACCCCCCCGAACGCCGGCTGCCCCCGAACCTTTCCAGCCGAAGCTCTGACTCACAGGTCAGCGTAACCCGGCAGAAGGAACGGGAGGAATATGGGTGATATTTTTAGGTGAGTGACTCACACAGACACACATCCCTCTCTCTTTTCTCCACGCTTTCACTTCTTGACTTCAGTCTTAACCGAGTGCTTGACGAGCTAACACAGTTTACAGCGGCATGAAAGGAAACGCACAGCCGAGAGCAGCGTTGTCAGAATGAGCAGTGAAATCAGAAAAAACCCGGTCGCACCATGAAGATCCGTGGAAGCCATGATGTTTTGTTGGATTATATTTCAGCGGCACACCTGAGCTCTACGTGTTTTTACATCTGGTTAACACATGTGATGCTGATTTTTTGATGTTCTGGACAATCAAAGGGGTTTCAGGTTCATTTTGTCCTCCTGTCCTCCTGTTACATAACACCACTACAACACTACAACAGGCTCACAGGTGCGTCAGTCAGGCCAGTTTTCACCTGAGAGAGCGATCTGGACACACAATGATCCACTGAGTGCTTTTCTTCAGGTCTGGATCCACATGAACGCCGACATGTCACTGACTGAAACCCACACTGTACCTCAACCTCATCTGCTATACATGTGGCAAACACATGGAAACAAAACAAGAGCTGAAACGAGTGGTTTAAAAATCAATTAGCCCATCAAGAGTAAATTAATTTGCAGCTACTTGAACGATCCACTGAGTGCTTCAGTCACTTTTTACAGAGAAAATGTCCACATTTGCTGGTTGCAGCCACTCAGAGGCGAGGATTTGCTGCTGCTGTTTGTTATATATGATAGTTAACTGAATAATTTAAATGTTCTCCTCAGGCTCTGGGAAGGTGTGATGGACATTTCTATAAAAAATAAACATCAGTGCATGTGATGCTCGTTAGCTTCAGTCCAAAAAGAGGAATCCTGCTGTGTAACATCATGGACGGACGCTCACTGTGTGTTTACTAACCAACTTCATCCTCCGACTGATAAACTATCTGCTTCAATTAACAACCACACCTGTCTGAACCGATTCTCACTCCTGGATATTTTAAGAAGAAGAGTCCCACTCACACACTGACACACATACCTGTTGCCATGGTTACCAGAGGATCTTGGGTAAATATAAAGTAGACGCACTCACACCTCTTTCCGCAGATTGTTGTTGATCAGAAAACTCATGTAAGAGAAGTCAGCCACCTTCGAAATTCACACTAAATTCACACATCTGATTTAAACGCCTGTGATTGGTCAGTTTTTACTTCCTAACCTCAAACGACCCGCAGCAGAGGTCACCTGTAAATCTCTCACACGGGACAAAACACCCACACAAACACCCACCAGCATCTGGGCCGTTTCCTGCAGCAGAAACGGACACGATCGGCGTTCGCTGGCAGGTCGGATGACTCTGAAGTGTTCGGGAGTGAATCTGAACGTTAGTTGCTGCTTTTGACGGTCTGGGAGAAACATGAAACAGCGATTCTGTTCTTCTTATCCGTCCGTCCGTCTGCTTCAAAGCAGCCCAGCCGTCAGTCGGTCAGTCAGCCGGTGGTAAGTTTGAAACTAAGAGACACAAAAACGCCTCCATGCCTCCATGCTGCTTTCTGTAGTTTCCTGTTTTCTGGTGCACTCGTGAAGTCGACCAGACAAACAAGGAAAAAAGAGACAAACAAACCCACCCACCGGCAATAAGGAGGAATCTTTGCCTATCTCTGCCGGCTTCACCTGAGTATAAAAGCCCTGCAGACACACAGCAGCTGTGGTGTAAAAACTGCTTTGAGTCGACCAAGAGGTCAGTTACTGTAAAGTTCATTAAGGTGTCCAGCATGTGAGCCACAATCACAGAGCAACAACACAAAGAAAACTCTCCCCGCCGACAGAAACATCAGTGTTAAAAACTTTTCATTCCTCAAAGCCAAGTTATTTTTCCTGACTCTGTAACTGCCTGCAGATACTCTGCTGATTAATTTTGCTTTCATGAGACGTCAGAGTGTTTTCACAGCCGGGACAAACTGCCGTTGTTAGCTCGACTCCTGGCGAACCTTTGGGCTCAGCGTGGCAACAACAGATCTGGATATCAGTGTCGCATTAGTCTGTTTTACGGCTGAATGTACCTTTGTGACGGCGCCCTGTCCCAACTTCAAAGCTCAGAGACTTTTGAGGCAGAAATGTCCCCAACTTTGAAGTAGATCAGGGAGGCTGCCAAGCAGCGGCTGACAGTGGGAGGGGTCTGAATGAAGGCTGAGAGCCTCCCCAGAGGCTTCTCCACTACTGCAAGAAGGAAAACACACTCCACTTCAAAGCACAGCCGCTGCTCCGTGGTGGCAAATCGCTATCTTCACTGCTTCTGCTGCCTGAGCCGCCGCCGCCGCCGCCGCCACACAACCGGTGCCTTCGACGCCGCCGCTCGTCTTCAGAGCGAGGGGAAACACTCAGCCTTTCAACGCCACAGTTTCTGAGCTGGACGACAAATTTCAACAAAATTTGGATCTTGTGTTCCCTCAGAGGATGAGTCTGAGCGGTCTGATGACCCCCAACCTTTGTTCTAGCGCCACCATCAGGCCAAAGACTTGGTGTCGTCAGCATGTAAAACAGCCAAATCAGTTTTACTAACTCATGTTTTAGATGCTGAACTTGGAGGAAACGGGACAACCATGAAGGCAACAGTTGCATTTAAGAACAAAAGCCAAGTTCAGCTATTGAATAATATATTACAACAACCACATTATTATAACTGTTAGTGGCACTTTGTTCATGACGTTACATGAAACCTACCGAGGAGGAAACAACCTGTAAAAACACAACATGTACTTTGACTTCTCAAGCTTCTGTATTGCTAACAAAGCATATTTTATATATTTAAACATGTGTAAGGTGATACTAGTTATTTCCAAACAACTCAGGAGGAACGGTGAACGGAGACGCAGTCTTTTCTAAACAAACCAGCATGTAAATAATGTCGGGATGTTAAAAACCCGACTGAACCGAAACCCAAAGACTGAGATGTTGATGGTGACATACATGAATTCACAGAGGCTGAAAACCGCTTCACTTCCTCGACAGGAATCATGTGTATTGTTACTCACAGCTTAGGCAGAGGTATATTTAGCCTGTAACATCACATGTGAACAACAGAAAGGAGGTGAAAACTCCACGCAGCTTTTTTTGCCATATTAAGTCTTTACTCGGCCGTTTTCCAAGGCGATGTTTGTGTCACTGCCGCTTTGATTAAGGGGATTTCCAAAGATTATATTCCCCACAAACTAGGGAGGCATTATCAGTATTAAAGCAGCGATGCCTTGAGCTATTCTGGAGATCTGTGGAAGAGATCAGATTTGAGAGGGATGGCAGGATTAGAAACACAGAGGCGTAGACCTGACAGCTCAACGCAGCTTAACACAGGCACGATCCCCACGATACCGCCGATATCCCTCCATCTCCCAAAATATTTGGACCCAAGACCAAAGCCAGCCAAAACGAGGGGGGGCTGCACTGCTTAGGACAAACTTTTTGCCAGTTTCCTTTTGGTAAATATGTCTGGGGATCCGGTCAGAGACTCGATGAGTCAAACATTTTCCTCTTAAAAGTTTTCAGCATGTTTGATTTATCGACGCCGAATCAAATCCGATCAGGTACGACAGTTTGCACGTGAGATAAGGTACCAAAAAGATATCTGAACAACTGCTGAACAGTCTTTAAATTTACTGTGAACGTTTCTGGTCCTCTGACGATCAGTTTTTAGGATTTTATTGATCCGCTGTCTTTTCTTGTAGCGCCACCGTGAGGCTGAAATCTCAACTTGTCTAACAGTGCTATTAAAATCTGACAGGCAGACTGTTGTTGGGTGTTAACAGTCGTGTCCTCCAGAGGATGAATCAGGTCCACGTTGGTCTCCTCAGAGTTTTAAGAAGGTTTTTCTTTCACTTTTAACACTTTTATATTTCCAGGGTCTCTGCATTTAATTCATCCGTTTATTTCTGAGGCGGCAAATAAAACGTTGTAACTACGAGGAGGCGAAGCTTCTACGTGGCAATATTTCCTATTTAGATTTTGTCCCCTCGATACGGCCTGGTGCCACATAATGAACGACTGCAGGGGGGCCCTGCATCACGTGACACATTCATCTCCTTCCTCTGAACCCCTCCCACTCTCCACCTCCTCCACCTCCTCCTCCTCCTCCCCTGGTGTATCATGGGATAACAGAGAGGGGTTTAGTAAATCAGGACAATTCCTCCTGGGCCAGGATGCAAACAGGAGCACAACATGCAGGTCTGAATCTACAGTCACCGCTTTGGTTTCCTTCATCCAGACGTTTTCTCATCTTTGTTGACACTTTTGATAGTTTTGACAGAAATGACGACCGACCACGAATGCATCACGACGACAAAGACCTGCTCACAGATTAAAACATCTGCAGCTACTTTTTCTTTGCTCCCATTATTCATTTCACAAGTATATAAGGTGAATATTTGCCCGCAGGCATTTCATGACTGTTAAACGACTGCATGATCATTAAGGTTTAATTAGATGGAAGCCATAAAATGCTAATGAGACCTTCCTGCAGGCGATAAGGTTTGTTAACATTTTACGACATAAATATATACAAATTATAAACAATTTCTGAACATTTGCGTTGCACTCAGAGCGGAAAATGTGCAGCTGAAACTTCTGAATAGTGTCATGTTGTAATTCAGCAAGAAAACAGCCGAATTGATTATTATTTGTTTTTTTTAATGAAATAAATGAAACATTTTGAACAAAGCTGAAAATCTTTGTAGAAATTCTGAGCATGTGAAGGGTCAGATTATAGGTGATGAGCATTTTCAGAAGCTTTAAAACACGAGGGGAATTAAGTTCAGTGGCTTAACTGAAAGCCTGAAAACAAAATTAGGTTTTTCTTGCACTCAGTTTTCTTACAAACACACACACACACACACACACACACACACACACACACACACACACCGCAGCTGAAAAACAAAGCTACTTGAACTAAAACACCAGCGAGGGTTTTTACTGATCAGCTTAAAGATTCAAATTAAAGTGTGTATGTGTGTTTTTTTGTTCTTCCTTTTTATTTACAAGTTATTGTGACTGACTGAAATGTAAAGAATGACATTTTAAAATGCAACAGAAAGTTAAATTCAGATTTCTGTTTAATATTCAGCTTTCAGCACAATAACGGTGCAATATTGGCCCCTAAAACAGACTCAGGAAATCTATTATTTTTACTGTTTCTATTGTGCTCAGTTCTTTTGTGACTGATCCTTTCGACCTTTTCGTGACCTTTTAAGTCTTTGTAGCTCAGATTTGAAAAGTTCTGCAGAAAAAGAGGAAAAAAAAACCTCTTTATATGATGAAATAGATGCAGATCAGCGGATAAAATCACGTGATCAGGTGACAACAGCTCAGGCCCTGAAGTAAACACCACAAAGTCCAGGCTGAAGTCTGAAGTCGGTTATTTATCGGTGATGCAGTGTGTGACAGGGGGGGGTGATGTTACGTGAAGTGTGACCCCGTGACCTTCCTCAGAGAAAAGGAGGCGGTGGAGGAGGTGTTGCAGACCCTAACAGCTGGAAGCCCCGTGGCCTCCGGCGTGGGGTGTCACTCAGACACATGGACGCTGTGCAGGACAACAATGAGCCGAGGGGGGGGCTGATGGGACGTCACTGTGGCTGATGACAGACTCTCAGACTGGACATCAGAGGACGTGAAACACCAGAGCTCGTTTAGTCAGCTAGTTAATGTTCTTTTATCAGTTTTAATGATCAAACTGTAAAAAATAATTGATCGGCAGGTAGAAATTCAATCAGGATTTGATGATTAGCCTCAGCATCCACACTGTTACCATAGAAACCTTCCTATGTTATCAATGAGTTTGTCATCGCTCACATGAAGCAAAAATGAACATTTCAGGGAAAAAAGTGGGTGAGAAACCAAGAAAGTGGGCGACTCGGATTGTATGAATCCTCCGCAGACGCTGTTTTCCTCCTCAGGTTTTGTGTTGTGAACCTGGTGGAGGCCTCAGCCGGAGATCTACTTAAGCTACAACCCCACCTGATCAATTTTTCAAAGGGTCTTTGAAGTCACCCTTGTTGAATGCAGAGTCCTACTTCCTTTTATGGCGAGGCCTCCTACCCTTTTAAGGATGCCACTAAGAGGCTCAATAATGCATAAAAAGCAGTGCATTGTGGGGCGACGGCGGCGTATGTAAATGAACGCCGGCCACTCCTACACATTGTTCTGGTTCATATGGAGGAAAGAAACTTCTTTTTCTGCAGTTTTTCGAGATGTGAGTTTTTCTTTTTAATGTGTTTTGAGCCGACTGGAGAAAGGCAGCGGCTCCAGCAGGACACGATGTTCCTGTTTTTTTTTTTATCATGAGAAGCTTGTGGAGTGAAAAGAGCAAAAAATAAATAAAAAAAGCTGCAGCGTTTCACATTTTCATAGATGTCAGACTTACAATCGAGGCCTGATGTCGTCAACGGGAGGCCAATTTCTCCGGGCCGATGTACGAAATGGTTTCCATAACAAAGACTAATCAGACTAACATTTGAGGATTTTTTTTTTTTTTTTGCTCTTTGTTAGTCTTTTTCCATAATTGACCTCTTTCTGGTGATGTCTGTTTAACTGGCTGAGTGAGTCCATTGTTTGTTCCTAAAAAAGCCTTGACGAACGAACCACTTCCTCACCCACACACACACACACACACACACACTCAAACACACACATCTACACATATAGAGGCAGGAGAGGCAACAAAAACCTAATCAGAGAGCAGTGAATGAGGCCTGGACAGCAGGGGCTGAGAAGCAACCAGCTGCTGAGCGAAAGACAATAACATTCCTCTCTTTTCTCCGCTCGCTTTCTCACCGAGACAAAGACCAGCAAAGACAAATAAAGCTCCATCACAACTCCACCGCCATATGAAAACATCTATTTCTGTGCTTTCTGTATTTACACTGAGCAAAGTATCTGACAAGAAGCATTATTGTATTTTTTTTACAGTAGCTTAGCGATTTATCCGAAAAGAAAGAACTTGAAGAAACATGGAGCAGTTCGTCTGACTCTTCCAAAGCTTAAAACATCTTAAAAAACACGACTGAGAAGATAAATCTGGAAGAACTTCAGCTAATATAAACATAATGAACTGAGTCGCTTCACGTTCCACATGAATCCAGGACCGAAGTTCACGCGTTCCTGTATGTTGCTGCATTGTAATTGATACCTTGTGAGTTAATCCACAAGTTCAACAAATCGAGTACAACAATAATTTGCGGTGAACAATCATTTAACATTATTCACGGAGCGGCACCCCTGGCCTTTTTCTGTAATTACTCATTCAACAGAGCCATGTGAGCCAATCAGGGGTCAGGATGCTGAGGAGGGGCTGATTCAGGCGCCCATGCTGACATACAACAGGTCTGTGATGGTATTAACGAGCAGTGTTTAATTACAACACCAGGCTGCTTCTTCTTCCTGTTTTTTTTATCTCCACAACACATCAGCTCGTATCGGATCATTTTCAGTTTAAGGAGAAAGATCCAGACAGGATTTCAGAGGGATTGTGGGTAGGGTCAGTGGATCCTGTCCAGTGATCCCAGCGGTGGGAGAAAGTGATCCAGTGACGACCCGAATCGACTCCTGGCAGCCAAAACAGCAACTAAATGACTCTCTGCTCCCGTCGGTCTGCCGTCAGATCTTTTATTTTTCCTTACAGCTTGTAAACTCCTCAAACCGCAACGCCGGCGCTCAGCGTTTAATCAGGATGACCTCTTTAGTTCAGAGGATAAATAAAAGATTAAAAGGGAGCCCAGTTAATACAAAACTAGGAGAGCGGGGAGCTGAGAAACTCGCTTTCAAACGCCCGACTTCAGCGGGCTTGTGCCAGTTAGTTTGACTCTCCTCACCAACAACAACAACAACAACAACAACAACATCAACAACAACAGCAGCAGCCTTATGAAAGCGACACTGCAGCGAGTCAAATAACTGACCTGAAATGTGACTGGCTACCAAAACCTGCACATTACAGCGGCCATGCAGAATGTATGTTTGCTAAAAAACTGCCACTCATCCTCTTTTTGTCATCATTCAGGTTTTTATTTTAAATACTGAGTCCAGTTTTAGATGCTGGAGGAGAGCGAGCGGGAGGAAATCAGCAGCTTCAGATGAGCTGCTGGATGAAAATCTGCAGGCGACAGTTTGGGCAAACCTCAAACCCAACACATCATCGAGGTAAGAAAAACATTTTCCTGCTGTTTGGAAAAACAGCTGCAGGAATCCCAACGTGACAAAAATTCAATGCAGCGCTGTCAGGCTGAGACGGCGGAGCTGCTGGCGGAGCTGCGTGTTCACTAAACTGCCTCCCTCCGCCTGACAGATGGAGGTGAGGTGGGTTATGGGAGCAGCAGGCGGCTACAGCCCATCATCCTGTCAGTCTGTGGGTTCACTGAATCACATGTAGCCCCCCCCCCCCCCGTCCATACAGGCTTCCCTTTAACTGATCAAAGTGCTGCGTGACACCAGAGCTGCTCGCCACAAACCCAAGGGCCTCACTTCCTGTCCAGAAGACCACCGCTCAGTGAGAGGCAGCGAGGAGACACAGACTGGTCAATCACTGGCCAATCAGATCGCTCGGTATAAACTCGCACTGTCCCCAGGCCACTGGGCGATGGCGTCTGTCAGACTCTGAGATATTCTGTGTGAATCTCGTCCTTGGTGCCGCCATTAGCCTGCGCGTGACTCCGCCAAGAGCCCGCCTAAACGACGAAAAACCAAATATGGGAAAAGAGGCGGGGTCAAAGGACGGACAGCGCACCCACTTAGCTAACAGCCCCCGGCTAGCCATCAACAGGCTGTCAATCAACAGCCGAATAGCCGAATTTTAAGCTTAAATATAAAATAAACGCAAGTTAGAAAAAATTCACCCCCCTCAGAGTTTTCATGAGATGGCAGAGAAGCTGTAGACAAAAAAAACGTTTTTTTGAACCAGGCTTTAAATATGTTTTTACTCTGCTCTAAAGTTGGCCATTTTAACATGGGCTCCAATGGGAATTTGCTGCCTTTTGGAGCCTCAAGTGGTCAATTGAGGAATTGCAAGTTTTTGTACTTCCTGGTTGGCTTCAATGCAGATGTGGGGAGTTTGCCCCTTGGCAACATGTTCTCTGTCTTAATGTTATCTTTAATCACAAAGTTATCGTTAAAGTTTTGGTTTTAGCTTTCTGAATGAGCTTCTGGCCCTTCAGATCAATGTGACTGATCTGTTTCTGACATTATTTCACCAGTGTGACAGTCACTTGGTTCAGAGAAACATGGAGGAGCTGAACCAGGATCAGGACTCTGCGTCTCTCTGACTTCATGTTCTTGCTCGTCCCTGCAGGATAGCGGTCTTCTCCGTGACGGTGCTGAGGGACGAGAGGATCGTGGTGGTGGCCGAGCAGAGACCCGACTCCACAGAGGAGGACAGCTTCCAGTGGATGAGCCGTGTGCTGCAGGTGGGCCGCACACACACACACACACACACACACACACACACACACACGCACACACACACTGTTATTCTGGGTGAGATCCTTCTCAGCCTCGCTGCAGTGCCGTTGTTAATCAGTAAAGCTTTCATCATTCCTCTGTAGCCTGGCCAGTGATGATGATGATGATGATGATGATGATGATGGTGATGATGATGGTGATGGTGTCGTCAGCCCCCCCTCACCCCTGATGCTCAGAGGATTAGCCCAGTCAGAACCGCTTGTAGACTCACATGACCGACACAAGGGGATGGCAGGCTGGAAACACTTACGGTCACAAACTGGCTCTTTCAGTTGCCACAGTTTTGGTTCTTTTGGCAGAGTGATGCAATTTTAAAGGATCAAGGTGGTTTAATTACTTTTGTGCTTATGAAGGAAGCTTTCTGAAGCCTTGTAGACTTTTGTTTTTTAAATCTGTCTCCTGCAAGCCTGTCAGTTTTGTGGAACTATGAGATCTTGAGCATTTGTAGCTTCTAACTTGTTGGAGTAACCCTTTAATTGCATCACAGACACATTGGCCACATAAAGTCCAGTAAAACTCCCTTTTTCTTGGTAGAAAAGTGTTTTCCTTCCCTTGTTTGTGTTTTACTAATTGACACAAGGAGAACATGTCATACTCAGGGTTCAGTGATCAGAGAGAGCGACTGATGTTCAGGCTGTTTCACTTGTCTTAATGTCTTAATTGTGAAATTAGTAGGAGATTAGCATACAAGTAATGGCTTAATCAACGAAATCTGCTATACTTTGCTATTACTGTTAAACTCAATTTAAAATCTAAATTATCTAAACTTATAATTTGCAGTCTAGTAGAACTCTCACTGTCATTTAATTCAGATTTTTACCAAAAGTGGAATCATTTAATTTAAAACCTGAAGCATTCACAGTCACATCTGTGTAAAAATGTTAGTAAATGTTACTAATGCAGTCTCAGGTCTGTGCGGAGGTCAGTCAGAAGTGGAGAAAGTGGTCATTTTCATTCACCACATACAACAAACACGCAGCGATAACACCAGCAGACGACAGCTCGATCGATGCGAACACGGAGGCGAAATACAGCTCAGGTTGATCAGGTGGACCCTGAGAGTGTGTGGTCTTTGTGTTGACCTTGACAGAAGGGATTGTGTGTGTGTGTGTGTGTGTGTGCATGGGGGTGTGACTCATTCATGCACATGTTTCCACGGTAACAGGAGTAAAGAAAAAAAAAGGGAGAGTGAGTGAGAGTGTGTGTGCGTGGGTATCCCAAGAGAGGGTCAGATAAGAGGCTTTGTAACCATGAAGGAGGGCAGATTGAGATGAAAAACCGCCTCGGTGTTTTCGTTTTTCTGAGAAGATTTTGTTCTTTCTCAGGTTGCATCCTACATCCTCAATCCTTCAGATCTTTTTTTTTTTTACTGATAAGACCCAATTAGCACAGGTGAAGCTTAGAAGATGAAGCTTTTCTTTATCTTCTTTCCTCTGCAGACACGCCTTTCAGACTATCTATGCAGCAACATGTAGATAATTTATTCATTTTATCTATTGAAGATTTTTTTTTTACAGAAGATTTTTTATGGCTGTTCGGAGTCCATGCAACCAGGACGCAGAGTCACCAGACGGGCTTTTTCACCCTTGACCAAGTCACTCATTCATGCTTGTTCAGCTCACATTGTCATGTGTGAGGGAGATGTAAAGTCAGGTGACTCGTCTAATCTTTTTGCATTGTGAACATGCCCCGCTGGGTTTCCATGAAAAAGAGGGCCGGGTACACGGGGACATCAAACAGTTTTATGGCCTATTGTACAGCACAGACATTTTTCACACACACACACACACTCTCAATCACACACTATTAACTATTCCAGAAATGTGCGAAGCCGGGAGTTGGGATTAGACATGAACTTTTGGCCACTTGGAAGAAGGCCCCACCCTGATAATGCTGTTTTATTAGCTTGCATGGCTTAGTCGAGTCTGAGCTGGACTCCAATCTACGAGCTTTGTGATTAAATTTCTGCGTGGATCGAATTCTCATCACTTTTGATTATTTTTTTCTATCACAGCAGCTTCCACCCTTTTAAAAACGAGCCTCCATCTTGCACCGACAGGTGAAATTATGACATCAACCTCCACTTTCCCTCTTATTACTATTGCAAGCGTTCATGTGGATTCTCTCCAGCAAATTACTTAAGTGATATAAATTGTGTGGGTGTAATAATAACTAACACACACACACACAAACACACACGCATGCACGCAGGCCTGCAGGGTCAGCGGGGGTCTGGCTGGGGGCCGAGCAGCAGGTTGCCTCAGCTTGGTGGCTGTTTGAACAGGGATTTAACATTGGGAGGAAATGCAAGGACTAATCTTACAAGGTGATTAGGGTTATATCATAATGCTGCACAAAAACACAAATACTCGTTAATATTCATTGTCTGCCGCTGCTTGCATTCAATCGTGTGTCATGGAGGCCCTAACAAATCAAAAGTTATTCTTTTTTTTCACAGTTTTCATGCGTTTTACAGACCAAACAATCAATTGACTAAATGATAAAAATAATAGAGACATTGAATAGTAATGATGTGCTTGTTTGTTGCTGAGATTGAATATAAAATGGCTTTTTATTCACATAAAACAGTGTAAATAAGCCAAAATGTCAGAATTAATCAGGAATGCTTTATTATTTAATGAATTACAATTCTAATACAAATGATGCAATAGATTACATCCTATTAACAATCTAAATGAGATCTTACAAGAACCTCAGAGCTGTCTAAGATCGTGTAACTGAGTCTGAAGTGGAGCTCAGCTGGTTGCTGTTAAGATGCAGTAAACAATGTTCAAGAGGAACAGAAATGTGCTCACAGAGCATGTCAGAGGCCCAGCCCCTTCCTTTGTGACAACAGTAATCCCACAACAAAGGAGAATAACAAAATATTCTGTGGTTAAAAAAAAAAAAAAGGCTGTGGCCTGCAGAGATTAGTTACAGGAATACGTTTTGGTCTGGAAATGTGACAAATAAACACGCAGACAGACGAGATGCAAGCTGACCTCAGGTGATTTGACAGTTCAGACTTGTTATGCGCTCCTTTTTAAAATGCACGGTTGGTTTGAGATCAAGGTCATTAGACAGTTTTTTTAAACTTTTCATTAACTTTAACTTTAAATTCTGCTTGGTTTGTAGTGCGACAATGGCTGTAACTGACTTTAAAAGAACGCTTGGCATTAAACAGTGCAGTAATACAAGATGTGCTAGTTCACATAACAGCACACTCTGTACCACAGCAATTAATAGCACTAAATATTACTCATGCCCTGTGATAGTAATAAAAAATCAGTCTTAAGTATCATAAAATCATAATCTATTTACAATAACACCAGTGCAACAGGGTCGGTTTGCCGGTGAGCAACATGAGATTTAACCAATTTCATCGCCGAGTAAAGATATACCATTAGAAAAAAACTAAGCTTGCAGTAATTTTTCTTTACTTGTGTTGGATTTGTAAGGTGAACCTGAAGGTAACAGCTCATTTTCAGAGAATAAAAAAAGTTTGAGGCGTCCTTCAGAGTTTTGTGGGCTTGTCTGACAGCAGTTCCCTCTTGGCTTGTTTGGAGACAAAAGGATGTAAAAATGACCACAAGAACAGGAAACCTGAGGAGATTTCCACGTTAGTCAGCAAGTCGCACACACTGTGCAACAATGCACGTGACTCTCTCTCTCACACACACACACACACACACACACACAAATGCAGCGTGCCTGTTTGCTCATCCCATTAAACCAGCAGGTTACCTTTACTTGCCTCTGTAAAGTTGGGTTGCAGAAACATATCAGGGAGTTTGCAACAGAGCAGAGAGCTGAGTCAGTGCGGGGCTGCAGGATGCCAAAGGTCATGCAATGAAGACCTCTGCCGCCATAAAGTTGTCAGCATAATCAGGGGTCTTTTTACTTTGTACTTGCCACCAGAGTTACATAAGTGAGCGGTCGTCCTCGCCACTTGCAACACATGCACAAGGTGTCTGGTGAACTGATCTAAACTAACGCACTGTTTTAAAAAACATATGTTCAGGTTTGGATTTAGATTTAACTGATGTGACAGAACAGATGCATTTTTTTGATGTGTGACAATTTTTTTTAGCATTTTCCTTCCTCAAAGGAGTAGTTAAGGAGAACAGGAAAGTGTGTTTGTCTGCAACAAACTATTGTCACTTTGATTTTTATCGCTGATGAATCCAGTTTATAGGTTTATGGTTTTATCAAGTGGTATCCTACTTTGGTATGTGTTTACCCTATAAAGATCTGATTCTGACCACTCATTGCAACGTCTGTCCTCAGTATGGACATGAGCTTTTATCCTGTGTGACATGAACAGTTCAAATTTTCTATTAAAATCTTCACATTTAAAAGACTTTTAGAGACCTAAACATGCAACAATGTGCAGATGTTTTTTGAAACAGTTTGAAACAATATAAAACTGCAGCAAGGAAAAGCTGGAAAGAGCAAATTTTTGACGTTTTTACACGATAGCTGACTCCTTTGTTGCCACGTTATGCATGTATAGCTAAAAGTTATGTATCGTAGCTTGTCGGCTGTTCTCGTGGTGCAGCGGTATCATTTGTACCTTTGACTTTTGTACTGTAAAATGTCCCTCAGCCTATCATCCATCCAGCCTGTTATGATTCCAAACGTTCGACCTTTGACCCTGCCGCTGTTTTTTTATTGGCTGCTGAGTTCAAACACAGTCGACCCAGTCAGCTGAATCTGATCGGAGGCTCCTGACCTCCGACCTCGGCTTTGTCATATAGTGAATCCGTCCTCTCATGTTGGACCAGAACCCTCCATGTTTCGGCTCCCTGTGTAAACTGCCTGGCACCCTGATGCTCATCGAACCTGTCAGGGAGTTATTCTCCCGGGGGGGGGGGGGGGGGGGGGGGGGGGGGGGGGGGGGGGGGGGGGGGGGGGGGGG
>JAPZDV010000015.1:18411996-18423171 GCA_029814665.1 Acanthurus lineatus
CACACACACACACACACACACACACACACACACACACACACACACACACACACACACACTCACACACACACACAGGGTCCATCAGTCCATCACCCTTCCTGCTAAGTTATGCAGAACATGTCAGATTAACACAAGACGACACAACAAGAGAAACAAGATTCAGTCGAGTCAGACCAAATAAATTAATATTTACTTAAACATGATAAAAATTTGGCCAATTTTAGCTTTTCAAAGCCTCATAAACGCAGTTATTCCCATATTTATTCTGCAGCAGCTGCTGAAACTTTCACTCGATCATTGAAACCCTGTGCTCTTGTGTTTGGCTTAGCCCCCCCCACGTAAACAGAGCAGACAAGCCACAGTAAGAGAAGAGAAATGTTTTCAGTAGCAGCTCAAACGACAAGCTAACATGCTAACAGACTCGGTGATGTAACGCAGCCTCGGTGCGTGTCAGCAGCTGGTCATATGGAAACTCAGGAGGCGCGTCAGCCGTCTGCGCTCCCATTAATTTAACAGGTTTCAGGTTTGGAAACGTAACTGATGAATATGCTTCGATGAGTTTACATTGGGGTTGAAAGGAGATAAACTTCTGAGTGTGAGAGCAGATTTTGTTGTGTGGTAGGTGGAAGAGTGAGAGACATATCATTCATAAACACACAGAATGAGATAAAAACAAAGATCTGCATGTATTATACACTTTGCTTTTTGTCCAGTTAGCTGAACAGCAGTGAACTGAGCTCAGGAGTGAAGGCTTTGACTTCTCATCCAGTTCTTTTATTAATAATTGTAGGAAACATGCACAGACATTTTAAGGCGCTGAACAACAACCCGAACCCTGCTGCCCATCATCAGGTCATGTGATGTTTGTTAATAACTAATGAGGCAAAACTGAGCGATGCAAACGATGCAGAAGCTGCACGTTTTTTCATGAATTTTCACTCACAGGATATCCCACTGGTTTTACTATCCATCTTTCCATCATTTCCAGAAGAGACACACAGAAGCCTCATACAACAGCAGCTGCACCAAGAACGGATGCTTCAGAGTCACATGACATGATGCATCACACAAATTTTCGATGATATGGCAATTTATTAACTTAACTTAACAATTATGGATTACTCACATTCATGCAGTTACAACAGCAGAAGTAGGACAATTAATATTTTTGTGTTTCTCCACAGCGGCAGCTCAGCCAATGAGGATTAATGAGCTGTTGCTCGGGCAACTTTAGCCCGGCCTTGTGCTCAACCTTGGAGGAATCACACATGAATGTGTTATTCTTCATTTTTAAAACAAACCAGACTTGTTTGAAGCGGACGGTTTAACCAAACATCAGCTTTGTTCCAGCGATGAAACGTTGCATTAAAGTATGTGAGTGTTTTGATTAACAGGCATCACAACCTGGAGCTCCGAGTCCGGATTTATCTGTGAAAGCATTTGAACTGCACGCGTCGAGACACACGGACATCCTTCACTGGACAAGCATCAGGTTGAACTTTGTAAATATCAAATATGCCGATATAATTGAGTGTAAGTTCCCACCCCCCTAAAGCCGAGTGTAAGGCTGGTATCTGAGAG
Organism: Acanthurus lineatus; assembly: GCA_029814665.1. Lineage (NCBI taxonomy): Eukaryota > Metazoa > Chordata > Actinopteri > Acanthuriformes > Acanthuridae > Acanthurus > Acanthurus lineatus. The sequence goes on from JAPZDV010000015.1 coordinate 18,413,578, forward strand.
CAGGAGAAAATAGTGCCGTGTCCGCTGGCGGTGAAAACACACTGATGACCATGAAACCGCAACAATTAACTTCAGGTCTGCGTGAAATTGAGCGATGATACGGACTCGTGCTGAAAACTCTGTCACCACAAAGGGCAGGAGATAGCTGCCACAAACAAAACAGGCAAATTAGCCAGCCGGCGTGGCACTTTGTCTGCGCTGCACAAACACAAATCTTCAAAAAGAAGAAGAGGCTCTGTGCATGATGCAAGGAGGCAATTTTTGAATTATTACAGCAATTTTCACGGCTTTTTGAGCAGGATAATCCGAGCTCTGCAGCACTCCAGTGCATGACTCTCACATCCCCTGAAGGATGTTTCCACCTGCCACCTTCAAAACTCCCCACACAAGAAAAGACGGAAATGTTCCCAGGCTTCTTCTTTACTAATGAAGTCACATCTTAAACATGAGGGCATGTCGGCGCTTCACCACTGAACCTGCTGTCAGGCCTCTGAGGGCGCAGACGCCTGTTACACAAGCTGCAGTCACAACGAAGCATCGCTGCAACTGTGACGGACCAAATATCTGAGAGTTTCATTTTAAAAAATGTCATTTTATTACATTAGTGCCACAATTCAGTTTGAGTTATTTGAAAAAGAAAAGGTAATGTGCTTTATGATGCTGTTATGTTCTATGATTAAATGTACATTTCTGATTAAAAGGCATGACATCATCAGAATAAAAAAGTATTTCCCCAAAAAAATCACAATATTAGAGGACAAAGATCTAATTTTACCAAAAATATCAAAAGTTAAAGTCCATGTTCATTATATGTCAGTGTTGAGACTGTATGGTATATCGTAACATGAGAGGAAAATATTGATTTTAAAGAATTTTTAAAGGAAAATTATTAAAATTAAGGATTGTTTTTTTACAAGAACGAGTCAAACATCATGAGACACTCATTATGTCACAGAAAAAAGCTGTTACATCATAATATTGTTGAGATTTTATCCAAAAATCATAATAATATGAGATTATGGAGTAATTTAAAGTTATATTAAAATAACAGCATTGTAGTGCAAACTGGTTTCTTTAGCACATTTGATCACATGGTATCTTATTAAAAATCTAAACTTGTCAGGATATTGATTTGAATTAGAAACTTGAATCGATCGATAACACGTTTGGGTCCACGTGAAGGAGCACTGAGGTCTGACAAACATCTCTGACAGGAAGTAAAGACGTCGTTCTCCACCTGCGATCACATGTGTGAGGTCAAACTGGGTGGAGAGCGACAGTACGGAAGCCTCGGTGGGACAAAGTAAAGAGCACACTGTTTCTGAGTCTGTTCAGCAGTTTCGGCCGACTTGCCTCATTATCACAGTTTTCTTATTGATTTCACCACCTTGAATCCTCCACCCTTCACTACACCAAAGCACTTTTTCAAACAAAACTCTCGCTCATCATTTATTATTTCCCCGGGGACGGGCTCCAAACACAACAAACGCAGCGTGTCTGCTGAAGAGGAGAGGAAGTGATGAAACAGAATGAGTTTTTCTTCTTTCTGTGAAGCTGCTGTGTTTCCAGAGACGGTAACTGAGCTGCAGAGCGAGCCTGAGGGAGGCTTCGGTCCTGCCTCCTCACCTTCAGCACCGAGGAAAAGTCTAATTACACAGAGAAGTTTATGATCTGCTGCTGAGCTCTGATGCTGCACAGAACAAGACCACAGACAGACCCTCAATGCATGATGGGAAACACACACAGGTCAGTATCTCAGCACAAAAAAATAATGTCATTACTAAACGGGGAATAAACCAAGCGGCAACAATTAATTGATGAACAGAAAAGCCACAATTTTTGAGACTCGAGTGTCTCAGATGTGAGAATGTGCTGCTGTCTTACTCATTGTTTTCTTTATCGTTGAGCTCGTAATGAAATGAGATATTTTTAAGCTCTGAGAAATTCAATAATTTGTGACACGAAAAAAGATTACTCACTCAACCAGGAAAATAATCTGCAGGTTAATCAATAATTAAAATAATTGCTAGTCGTAGTCCTTTTTAATGAAACATAATTAAACTATGACCTACTGGAGAGAAGAAAGTCAACACTTAGTAATCTAACCTGCCCTCTTTTTTTGGGAGAACAAACATCGTAGTGTGAACACTTTCCATTTCATGTCTATTGAAGTGCGAGCCATAAAAGTGGGCGACTGCAGGAGTCTGTTTTAATAGGACGGAGCTCAAATATTTAAGAGCACAGAGCCAGTTTGTTGAGATAAAAAGCACTAAAAACATGTGAAATAAAACTGATGATTACAGACTTCAGCATCTCTAAGACCTCCAAAACAACACAGAACAAAAAAATACAAAAAACTGAAACAGACAGGTGTGTTTAGCTCTGATTTAGCATTTTCCATAGAAAAGGAGTTACGATCTTCCTGAGAGAAATAAAAGCAGCTTTACTGCTGCTCCTCCTCTTCATCACAAACTGCTGCTGCTGTGTGAAGAAAGATGACAGCGTGTTTTAGAGGCAGCAGCAGCAGCATGGCAGTCAACATGGGTTAATTCATCGCAGCCTCTCTGCTTCTCTGCTTGCCAGCCGAGCTACATCAGCACTTTTCTGTGAGCCTCTGGAAATGACTGTTTGCTGTTCGGTAATAAGAAGCCGTCACACGGATCCTCGGCTGCAGGATGATGCAAAGCCTGCCCGGATAGCAGGAGGCAGGCTGGTTTCGAGTCGGCGGCAGCAGCTGCAACCTGTTTACCAGCCAGACTCGAGGGTTAGAGAAGAAGCCATGTTTTCTAACAATACTTGTTAAAAACGTTCAGGCCTAAAATGACCACGAAAGACTCAGAATAAATAGATATGTAATTCTTGAAGTTGTCAAAAGCATCTGCCTTACAACCTCTCTTTAAAGGAGAATAACTGCAACCAGCATTAGAGAAAAGTCTTGCTAACCATAAAATCTCAGGCAAGCTCCAAATCATGCGTAAAATTCAGTATTATTTAAAATTTCATGGCGATGATTCCAAGAGAACAACAGATTTATGTCATAAACACATTGCTAAACACAATATAATAATGCTTTCAATCACAGAACTTTTTAAAAAGCTCCTACTTTGCTTTGTCTTTTTTTAATTGTTGTGGTTACCATAACCGAATCTCAATATTTCCTGCAGATCTTTAAATTAAAATGTCAAACAGAATCAGGATCACACTCTTTGAGCCCCTTTTAATGTGAAGGAACAATGCAGGAAGTGTTGAGTTTTACTGGTGAAGCCATCAAAACAACAGAAAGACGACTTTTAGCTTTAGCTTTGCTGACCTCATGACGTTACATGACGTTTATGTTACCTTCTCATCTCTTAAAGAGGCTAAAATGAAAACACTTTAAGGTCAAACTTTAAAGCTCCTTCCTTCCTTCCTTCCTTCCTTCCTTCCTTCCTTCCTTCCTTCCTTCCACTCAGTTCCAGACTGACAACAAGAAAATACCACAATGCAACTGAAGATAACACCTTCATATTTTTAACCAAATTTTAAGCGGAGCCGACTTCCTTAAATTTATGTTTCTTTTATTTTATTTTTTCTTATATTTATGTTTACTGTCACTATAATATTTCTTGCAATGTAAAGCACTTTCAGATTACTTTTAATAAAATGTGCTGGTAAAAAAATAAAACTGCCAGAGTCATTTTTAACCCATAAACGCTGCTGTTAGACGCCTCTGCTGAAGGAGAACCGCCAGATGTGGAGGCATGTGGCAAAAAGAGTAAAATGTGAAGCTGGTAGACAGACAGACAGACAGACAGACAGACAGACAGACAGACAGGCTGCCCTCCCTCCCTCAGGAAGAGTCATCACGGGGTTTCCTGCTATGTTACTCTTAATTAAAGCCGAGCGTGCCTTCCAGTGATGATTAAAAAGAGCAAACAAAAAAAGAGAGGAACCATTCGCTGCAGCCTCAAGAGCACAAGGACAAAAGAGGGCAGATTTATGGTCCTCTGAGACTGAACGGGGATCTGCTGCTTCCTGGTTGTGATATGTGGGTGCCCTTTGGTTGGCCTGTCCCACTGAACACACACACACACACACACACACACACACATCAACACATGTGCCTTCATTTGTCTTACTGTGAAGATCCAAACCTGTGAAGCCACAATTTTAAAGTCTGGAAAACATCCACAGCAACTCGGTTCAAACACAAACGTCCAACCAATCACAGAGCTACAGGAAGTGTTTACACTGGGCTCAAAGCTTCAAAATAAGGTGTCAAATGTAAAAAGGATTGCTTTATTTCTCAGTTTACCCTGAAAACAGCTAAAAACAAAACCTCCGCTCATTTTCAGCCATATTACAGTGTCTATTGATCATCTATACAGAAATATCTGACTCTAAAAACTACCTGACAGTCCAGATAAAAAGCAAAATTTGGCAGGAAAGTCTTTCACTTTCATTTCCTCTGCAGGTTGTTTTGCTGGATGAGAGTGTAAAACACACAGGATGTGTTTAATACATATTCTAGTGGGGGATGTTAGGTTCTTCAAAGACAAGAGGAGAAAGAGAGCCGAGTGAATTCAGGCAGAAAGTTGTTTCAAGGTATAGACTGAGCCTGGGGGGAACCCAGGTCCTTTACACCAATCTGCTCTGTAAAACCACGACTTAGTCCGGCACAAATCCCTAAACCTTCCTCCGGTTTAATCAGCGCTGCAGGAGACTGTAATGAGCCGTCGTGGGATTAGCCCGAGTTTGGTTTGAGTTGAGTTGCTGGGAAAGTTCGCCCTCTCGCCGGCCTCCATACGGTCGCTCACACAAAACTCACTCCCCGAAATCTCTACGCTGACCCCGCAGGAGGCGGCCAGGGATGGAGGTGCGTACAGATGGGGGAAGGGAGCCGCCAGTCTCGCTGCCTCCCACCAGAGAAGAGCGACAGCTTCCTCCGCCTCTCAAATGTCCAATTACTGAGCAGGGCTGATGTATGACACAGAACAGTTTTAGCAGCGCGAGCCGACCGCTGACCCTCGCTGACTAATGTATGTGCAAAGAGGAAATTAGTGCAGAAAAAAGAGACGGCGTTGTCTTTAAATGGCTTTTAGCTGGACTGCAAACAGTTTCTGTACAAGTTACAGCAGCTTTAATGTCACCTGCAGAGCTGCAAGAGAACAAATAGCGAGGTTTCTGCACGGTTCACAAAGTTACAGTCTTCACTCCATAAGGCCATTTTAAAATACCACGTGAAAAACAATTTAATACCCGTTTCACAACCACACCAGCCAACGGAGGCAGACTACATCACATGCTGGGAACACTTCCCAAATTAACAGTGACTTTCAGGGAACCAACTAACATTTTGTTTTTGTTTTAAAAAAGAAAAATTACTGAAAAAATTAACAAAACAGTTCCTTCTTACTGAAACGCCAGCTGATCTAGCACAAGTCGCAGCCACTTCCAAGCAGTTTATAACAATCATGTCCAGTGATATGATTATTAATTTTAATGTGACTTGGACACAAAAGAGCAGACAGATATTAATTTTGGTGGGGGGGGGGGGGCAACACTGGCTCATCAGGAGCTGATGAGTTTCCTGCTGCTTTCACAGCAGAAGAGGCCGTTTCTGCTGCAGGTCTGATGGTTCTGACTGAAAAAGGATTAAAGTGGCTCCTGCCTCAACAATCCACCGTCACAACAACCCCACCTTCAGCTCCGAGGTGGAGAACGTCTGCTGACAGCCTGCAGTCACAATCAGAAACATGTCACGAGCAACATCACAACATCACAGTCCAAAGCAGCCAGAGACGAGTAAACGAACCTGACTTCTGTTGGAGAAACTTACTTCATTGCTTTGAAAGGCCTTTCACAACTCTGGACATCCTGAAACTTCATTTAAGTGTTTAAGTACCTCTTGCTTTTACTTCATTACATTTTAAAATAAATGTATATTTTTTAGGGCTGCCGAGGTTTACACGTTAATAACGAGTTAACTCAAACTCCTTTTAACGGCACTAATTAGGAAGTGGCGCTAAAATAACATCACAAACGGTTACAAAGCAGAAATGGAAACAGAAAAGGGACTTTTAAACAGAAAGTTTAGCTTTAAAGTTTTGCTCGATGGTTCTCTGGACAAAACAAAAGTAACAAGGAATTATTATTGTCCTCTCCAATTTTTCCTAGAGTATAAGAAACACTATAAATATCTTGTTAAGTTACATATAGAGCAGGGTAAAAAAACTGCAATTAATTTGCGATTAATCGCGTGTTAACTCAGGACACTAATGCGACAACTTGATAGTTTTCCTAAATTACCACTGTTATTTCAGAATAAACTAAAAATGTTCAGAGGTTTTAACCAACCCAAGATTACGACCGGAGCAAAGCACAAAACTGACTTGGACCACCCGCTTGAGGGGCCCTGAACGCACCAGGCTTACTTTGAGGCTGTGCACACCTGGTATCACCATCTGTCCCAGGTATGTGCGTTTTGGACTAAATACAGGTGTGTCTTGAGATCTGATCACTCAGACCACATTCAGAGGGGTCTGAGAGTGTGTGTGTGTGTGTGTGTGTGTGTGTGTGTGTGTGTGTGTGTGTGTGTGTCCTGGCCACACTGAAGGACCGCCTACACACACACTGTATGATGTCTGTGAACACATCGTCTCTTTCAGCTGATTTCACCCACATCCCCAGAATCTCTTTAAAAAATCACACAATTCTTAATTTGTTGACGAGAAGCTTAAACTTTGTGAAACAGCTGGAAGAAGAAACTGTCCGTCATTGGTGCCGTCTTGCAAATCCAGGTGATGTTTGCGTGTAAAAACGTCAGCTTGTACCGTCCTGTTGGCTACGTTACACAGCACTGTGGACAACATCTAACCGCTGAAACTAATGCAGAGGATTTCCTTTTTGATCCAAGACTCCCTTTAAATATTGTGCAGTTTTATAAGTTCATGCATTAGGAGAACCTTTACAAACTTTATGGATGCTTTCTATGACCTATTCTTAATTATTTGGGCCTTCTTGTAAACTCTGCAAATGTTATATGCTAAATTATTTCTTTGTGTATGCGTTATTTGCCTTTTTTCCAGAGAAAAATCCAGAAACAGTCATGAACTCTCAGTAGATCCATGAAGTCCACTAAGACATCACAACCATGAAGCTTAAAGCAACGGCTGCTGAAATGACTCTGAAAGTCTGATCACAGAGTAAAAAACCTGAGGACAGACGGAGCACAGGTCGAACTGAAGCCGAACTGACTTCTCCATCAGCTCTGTTTGAGCTCCATCTGACTTCTCTTCGTCATAAAGCTCCAGTTTTATAAAACGCTGCTCCTCCATAAACTAAACGAATGAAAGTGGTGATCACTCCTAATAAAATATACTATCAAGAAACTCAGGAAACAGAAAAAAATCTGATTATGGAACAACTCAGGAACACAGTGAAGAGTTTACAAACTAAAACCCTCCTATTACCGGCATTTAACACCACCAGGACTGTGGCTCATAAATTATGTCGAGTAAATGCACAATTTCAAGTTGTTTTAAACTGATGTGATATGAAGATTGTGTGTGTGAGATCTAATAAAGCTGACAGATCACACTCACTTACATTTGCTGCTATGTACCCGGTTAAATAAAATCATGGTTAGGTGTATTTAGGGTTGTTGTTTACATGCATTATTGTTTCTCTCCTGCATCAAACAGACTGAATCCAAAAAATGCTGAACACTTGGTCCCATTTGCCCTTCACGGCTCAGGATGCCAGGAGGGAAACTAAAGCAATATAATAATAAAGTGTGGCGTTTTTGACTCTTTACACACATTTCAGTGATCGGGTTCGTGTCAAAAAGCTGGTTCCTGCAGCCAGAAGTGGATTAGATTAGAGAAACTTGATTTCCCAGCTAGGACTCTCCAGGAAAGACATGATCTCTATGCCTTGTTTATCAGTAGACCAGGTTTCTACACGGTCTTTTCACGTTGCCACAGCCAAATATCTGACCACCAGTATAATCCAGGAAAAAACAAACAACAAATCAGTTCAAAATAAGGTCAAGAGAGAAAAATCTGACAACTGAGCTCCTATATAGCCACAGACTTAGCTTTCATCGGGTTACAACAGTGCATGTACACTGAGTCCATTTAAAAGTACTGACTTTAGTTTCACAATGTAAGACACAAAATGAAACAGGGCAGCTGCTCACAGCTCCAAAAGGTGGAATAAAACTGGTGCAGCAGCAAAAGCTCAGATTAAAAAACTACCAAATCCTGAGAAGAGCATCACTATGTTTTCATTACTGCTGCTTAAATATGAAATTTTCCAAAATTGTCTGCTGTACTCCGACATTTTAGTCAGTGCACAGGTTGTTACTCAGGTGTCACATCAGCAGAAGAGAACTTAGAAATAAACTGAAAGACTGAGCACAAAATGAACATCTATTACAGAGAAATTAAGCAGAGAGCACAGAATTAACAGCTATAAAGCTTCTGAGCCAAAATTAGATGAAAATAAAGTGAGGAAATCTTTGTACTGTAATGAATAATTAAACACAAATATTGCACAACGGTTATTAATTACTGTTTAGCCGAGATCATGTTATGCCTCCATCCTTCGAATCCTCGCCGTCTGACATTCACTTCAGTGGAAGTTGGCACTGCTGAAGATTTGTGTGCTTTCGGTGAAATCTCCGGACTGTCGGGCTGAATTCTGACCAGTTTAAACCTCTGATTTGACCCCGTCTCCCAGTAGATGCACTGGGAATGCTTTAGTCCTTCTCTCCTGCTCTCACATTAGTTAACAGACAACCACATTACAGACAGGCGTTGCTCTCAACCAATGCTTCAAATGTTATTTATAAATCACATCTGAATGCGGCTGACTAATAGAAACAATATTAGTACACAGTGTGTGTGTGTGTGTGTGTGTGTGTGTGTGTTACGGCCTCAGTAAACAGTAAGGAAGTGGGACACATTGTGTTAGTCATGACCTTTACACACAGCAAAGTCCTGGATATCCAACCATCCAGAAACTCCACATTTCTCACCAGAACAAAGCTGATTAAAAACTATTCACTTTAAACTGCCGGCGCAATCTTGACCCGCCTTTTCCTCCACGTCATCCAATGACAGGAGCCGTCACAGGTAACCTGCACCTATCAGCACCTGCTTTCCTCAAACCACAGCTTCTCTCTTTACAGATCAAATAAAAAGCAGCTCGATACGAACGTCAGCCTTCAACTGTTTTACTACAACCGAGTCCTCCTCCGGTCGTACCCTCCGAGCTCACACTCACACACACTCGCACACACTCGCACACACTCGCACACACTCACACACACTCACACACACTCACACACACTCACACACACTCGCCTCCTGAGAATCTCATTTAGAAAGAATCTACTTTATCTACACACACACACACACACACACACACACACACACATATAAATACATACAGTAAATTCAAAACACCCTCCCTGTATAATGTCCATGTATGAAACATCAAAAACGCCTAAACGAGGTGCACACACACACCGAGAGTGTGAGAAGCAGGCGTATCCATGGTTACAGATGCTGTATTTGAAATGACTTTACTACTGACATCAGAAGTGTTTCG
>JAPZDV010000015.1:18423271-18452452 GCA_029814665.1 Acanthurus lineatus
GTGTGAGAAGCAGGCGTATCCATGGTTACAGATGCTGTATTTGAAATGACTTTACTACTGACATCAGAAGTGTTTCGAGTCAAGTAGCTGCGGCCTTTGTTTCAAGAATAATTGTGAGATTTCTTAAGACTCGAAGCAACAATTTTGCTCTTGAAAATGCAATTAATAAGAGTTAAACGCTCGACTTGACCTCATTCAGGCGATGAACCTGCAGGAGAGTTTCGTCCAAAAGCTGCAGACGCTGTGATCGATGATGATCTGCTTTCAAACAGCTGCAAAAACAAGTAATGGAGCTAGAACTGTCTAAAAAGAAGAAAGGCAACTTCTTTCTACCTGACAAGTCCATGGAAACTGATGCCATGATGCAACAGAGAGCAAGTGGAGCGGGGGAAAAAAGAATCAATGAATCCATTCTTCTTCAAGGGCCAAAAACTCGGCTATCAAGGATAAAGGTAGTCAATACAGATGTTATAGCAAAGAGAGACCTTGATACTGAATTAGGAGACACAAGGTGAGGAGTAAAACTACAGTCCGATTCATGAACGCATCTCAGCTATTTTGCAATTCTCCAGTTAAGTTATTTTTATTTTTCTAATCATTCCTCGTTTGCATTTACATCCGTCAACTCCAGCAAGCAGCCTGTCCCCCCCTCCTCGGATAAACACTGGCTGTTTTCTGGAGCAAAACAGGGTGTTATTATTAAAACGTGTTCTTACTCACAACATGGATGCTGAGGACAGACTGCACTCCATATTCAAAGCTCAACTCCATATTTAAATCCTTCCATTATGTGCAAGAAGCTTTTACTGACATTTTTTTTTCCCTTTCTGCTAGAGGAAAAAAAAAAAAACTTCAGTCTACAGGCCTCAAACGGTGACCATGAAATGACCTCCAGGCTTTATTCCAGCCAGGAGACGTTTTCTCAATCCCACTAACAAACACTTGTACAATTATCTAATTATTTCTGCTTCCAACTGATAAATACTCGCTCTGTCAGCAGCTTAAAGTTCAAGGCGAGTTTATATCTGTGCACAGCAAATGTTGACACAGCCTCAAAGTGTGCCTAGTTTTAGCCAAGATCATTATTAAATCTCTATCGGAGCAGTACGTATAATTTAAGACTAATTTGGTTTAAGAGCAGAGCAGCTGTTCATGTGTGTGCAGAGGAAAAGCAAAGGTCACATTTTGCTTCTAAAAGAGAGTAAAAATTAAAAAAAGAAACGAGTGTAGTGTGTTGTGATTAAAAACATCTCCATGCAGTGCTGACTGGGCTTTCTGTCTCTCTTTTCCCTGTCACCCCTCCCCCCCTCCAAACCAAAAACAGCATCAAAGCAATCAAAATGGTAATGTTAGGCATGAATGGGGCCCATCCCCCCTCCTCCTCCTCCTGCACAAACTCTGCAGACTTTTTTCCTCTCCATGTTGGTGGTGGGGGGGGGATGCAACCACCCCCTTTCTCTCTCAAAATGGAAGCTTCCACTACCAAACTGTGAGAAGAAGAAGAAGAAGAAGAAGAAGAAGAGGAAAGAAAATACACACACACACACAACAACACAAACAACATGGATTTAGACTGAGGATGGAGGCCGGCTCTCCAACCAGAAACTGGGTTCATAGCTGCTTGATGCTGCGTCTCCATGTTGTGTTTCTGTTTGGCTTTCACACACACACACACACACACACACCAACCAAGTTTAACGGGTTTAAACTATAACAGCAACAAATCAAGGCGCTGCTCCAAGTGCTCAGAAACTGCATTCCGCAGGAAATGGGATCGATTTAAAGTGATGCGGAGGGAAAACAGGCCCTCAACAATTAAAATAAAACACGATACAACGGGTGGCTAAATAAAAATCGACCTATTTTCAGTGAGTTATTCTTCTCGTTAATGTGGGGAAGTTGTGTGCGCTGCTGTCGGGCTGGGACCGACCGGCGGGGCGGTGCAGCGGGAGCAGCCGGAGCAGCCGGGGGAGCTGGAGGAGCTGGCCGCGGTGCTGAACGCCGCTGCCGCCGCTGCTGCTGCTGCTGCTCCGGCTGCTCAGCATCCATCCAAACCTGCTGCTAGCCGGCTAACCACAGAGCTACACACACACACTTTTCTGCAAAGTTAATGTAGGACACCGTTTGTAAGCCGTGAAGGCGGGGGGGGGGAGAGAAGTGAAAGCGTAATCGTGGGCGAATCAAATGCGTCGCTTTTGGTCATGTGACCCACAAGAAATAATACCACCAGACTAAGTATAAAGTAACAAAACCGGGGTGTTAAACGATGTAAAAGACGTAAAAAGGCCCCCCCAGACTGATGAATACGGTTAGCTCCACCGAAGAAACTTCGATAATAGTGTTTCCAAAAAGTGTGAGCAGGATAGTTAGCCAAGCTGCTCCTTTATTAGCCTCCGCCGTTACTCTCCAGAAACATGTCGACCTACTCAAAATGGACGCTAAAAAATTTTCAACATTACACAACTTTGAGTGCCGAGACAAGAGCCGGTGTGAAGCCCGCGGTTAAGCTAGCTTCAGCCCACCGAAACACCACGAAAAAGGGGGTTTTTAACAGTCCACTTTCACATCCACCATGTTGTTGTGGCTAGTTGTTGTACCGGGAGAAAAGCTCCCACATCGGGCAAAGAAAAGGCTGAAACAATCCCGAAAAACCTGCCAGACGAAACATCACGGAGCTTACTTGTTTATCGCTCAGGGCTGTTATTCTTGTTTGCCTGTCGTGCAGTTGTCTCTTAAGCTCGCCATCCTACAATTTGAACAGAAACACTGTCAGTTTAACGTTAAAACACCATTTTTTTTCCAATGACACAACAATGAAACTTCATACTACATATGACGATTCTTTAAAAAAAAAAAAAATCAGCAGTGGCCTTTTTTTTAATTTTATTTTTTTTTAACAGGAAAGCTAAAAAGCTGTCAAAATAAAATAAGATAATTTTTTTTAAAAAAGACAGGCTTTGCTAACTAGTAAGCTAGTGATGTTAAACCGAAGAGAAGGAGAGATTTATGCTGATAAAGTTTCTCGCACACTCCCCGATCCGCCTGCCCCCGACCGTAACGCTGAGATGCTTTCAGGAAAATATAACGTTTACCTGTGGGTCCTGCTTCATCTGTGCAACTAGTTTGTGACCGATGGAGGGGTGAAATGGGAATTAGAAAAGTGTCTTTAAGTTAGTATGTCAGAGAGGAACAAAGCGGTGGTTGATGGCCACAGACTCAGTTTCTTTGCACCTCATAAATATTCAGGTCGCGTCCTGAACGCCTCACGGCACCACCGCATTATCACTCCAAATTCTTGTTGCTCGGAGAAAACACCGAAGACAATTAGCCAAAAGTACTGTGAAAAGTGCACTTAATCGGACTTGGAAGTGGACGATGTGTCGCCAGCAGACATTTTAAACGACATGTCGCATAGTTACTCCCTCGGAGTGTTAACCTCTCTTCCCTTCAGATTTTCTCCCCTCCTGCTCTCACTTGCTCCCAACACCAATAAGGGTAGAATAACACGATGTTTCATTTACCTGATGACATTGGATTTCTACTTTCAACGCCTCTTGCAGGCCTTGTAGTTCCATGTTCCGACCAGAAAAGCACTTTTCTCCCACTTTCGACGCGGCCGAGACGAAGTTTAAGTGAATTAAAGATTTTTTAAAGCGACAATAACAATTGAAAGAAGAACTACTCAGGCTGCAAAGCAAGTTCTCGCTTCTTTTACAGGCTAGGACTCATCACCCACTTTCCGCCCGTCTTCAAAAGTGCTCCAAACCCGGCGGAAAGAGCCCAGGCTCCGGACGGGTCCTCTCCAGATCACAGCCGGACGACGAGGGGTCCGACGGGGAAGCGGCTTCGCTTTTCTTTCGATAATTTTAAGTTGAAAAAAGGGGGACTATATTTTGTCCGAGTCCGCGGCTTGATTTCACTTTGCCTGGGGAAAAGTTGCGCTTCGGCTGTCAATGGTAATTCTGAAGTTCCCGGATGGAGCAGAGCGAGCAGAACCCCCCCACCCCACAGCCCCGCGCATGCGCAGTGAGCCGAGGGAGCCACAGCTACTTCAACACAGCAGAGAGAGTTTCAGATAAAAACTCCTGTTTTCACTTTGTACTCAAACTACACACAGATGATGAGACTGAAAGAAATCATTTAGACCAAACTCACGTGTTATACTCTATTAATTTAGAGTGTAGAGTTAAAAAATGAATACAAACAACAATAATCATCATGCTATCATATTTATAACAGCACATAATTATAATCAAATTTACACAAAACAGAAAAACATTATATTTGCATATGTTTAACACTGACACATCATGGATTAGACTTCTTATTTCCCTGTGTGGATAAGTGTCTACATACAGTGTTAAAGTACAGAGTTCAATCTATGTGCAGTTTAAGGGTAGTAAGAAAATTCAGCCTGACATGTTTTTGTCTCTGAAACTCGAAATCTTCACCACTGTAATTTAGATAAATATGTTTGAGTTCAAATGATGTTTAACTGCACATTATGCATTTGTTATGAATGACCTTTGGAGGGCTGCTTCTTTAAAATACATTGTTGAGTTGGATTAGCCCATTATTTTTACTTTATATTACTAAATATTTTTGCACATTGTTTAACATAAGTAGAATTGTTTTTCAAAAAGAACATCAATGTAGTCAGTGAGGTAACCAAGTATTAACATCATGAGAAACTTGTGCACTTCTGATGCCCTGAGCTTATGTTTTGAGACTAGAAAATATTTTCTGTTTCCTGTAAAAAGGCACAAACTCTGACCTCTGAACATTGAACATACTCCATCCCACTGCCATTCTCTTTTATCACATGCATGTCTGTTTTGTAGATTAGAGTTTGCTTTTAATGTAATGAATTAAAAGTAATTTGCTCAAATTAACTCTTTACAGAGCCAGCAGCTAAGTGCACGCTGTATGAGCCATATTGATAGTGATTGATATTGACTGATAGATATTTCCATCTTGACTTTGTTCCCTTTTATCTCTGGTGGGCCTGCGCATGTTGAAATTCCTCTTCCCATCAACAAACCCTGAATGCATTCTGCTGTATAGGAGCCTATGTTGTACACGCTGTCCATGGTCCTCGTGGGATTTCTCAGTGTCTCTTTCTTAAAGTAATCCTTCAGTTGCCAAAAAAAAGAATCTGGTTCTGCAAGTCATGCTGCTTCGTCCCTATAAGAGCCCAGTGATCTTTGATTTATTTAACAACAGATAATTAAATACTTAACATCTTTGCACAATTTAAACTTTCTGACCCACATGAGACCCATTGGTCTGTGAAGTAACATGACTGGAGGTCAACCTTAAAGTGTGATTATATGATGAATACTATTTTCTCTCCATCTTAAATAAAAAATGTCATTTTTTTATTTATTTTTTATTTTTTCATATTTTATTTATAAAAAGTGTCATCCTTAACATTCAGCCATTTCTCAAGAAATATAAACTGTCTGTTTTAATGAGGCTGCAACAAGGGACTGGTTGATAATTTGTGGATTTCTAAAATAATAATTTGGTGTAGTCAATAAAACATTATGAAACTGTGCTAAATATTTATTCTCTTGGTTGTATTAAGGTGCTGTGATGATGAACCACAATTTATCCACCTTTCATTTGCATTAATATAAAAAAACCTTTTAAGTTCAGCTTTTCTTTAAGCACTTTAAATAAGACATTTAAGTCTAAATAAACTAAGCTGGCTTTGGTTAAACAAGTAGCATTATTTGTCCAACATCACTCTCAGATTTCAGCATTAAAATGGCAGCAGCAGCAGCATCTGCAGCTCCAGTCGCCACTAAGTGAGACAGACAAGCAGAATGTGGCTGAATTAGAAAACAACAAACATGTCGACGCAGAAACAGCCTCCAACCCGATCTGCCCGGCTCGGTTTTTGCCTCTTCAAACACAAAGAGGCCCAATGTGGCAGTTTGTTCCCAGAAATCCAGCCTCTTCTCCTCCTATTTCTGTCCGTCTGACCCCGACACCTCCTCCCCCTCCTCCTGCTCCCGCCCCTCGCACGCAAACCGGGCCGCTATTGGTCCGAGCTGCTGGTTCGGCGCACGAAGGACGAGTGGGGGCGGGAAAACGAGCCTATCCGGAGTTTGGAACACGGAGGGACAGAACGCGCGACCAATCAGCAGAGCGGTGGACTCGAAGAGGGGGCGGGGCTTCACGCGTGGGTATGTGATCGGAGAGTTGATGAAGAGCAGAGATGGCAGTTAGTGTTTGACTTTATTGTTAACTCGATGAAAATATCTCGACCGCAGCCTTACGCCGAGACATTCACAGAGTGAGTGAACACAAACAGCGGTAAAGAGCGTGTTTGTGAGTGTTTTCAACCCGCTCAGCAGCCGGTTTCCTCCGGGTTGGGGCAGAAAGTAGCCCAGCACCATGGACAGAGGCACTAACGGACATTATTCTTTCGCCGCCGCTGTGAAGCCATTTATTCATGTCGACGGTCCGCCGGGCCTCCAGCCACGAACTCACCGTGTTTGTTAACGAAACTCCGAGTCTGGCAGCAGATTCATCGCGTTTAAAAACAGCCCACAAACATGAAAAAGCCCACAGTAAAGTTGTAGTTTGTGTCAGGTTGCAGCGTTGACAAAAAGTAGTGCCTCCCTCCCTCCCTCCCTCCGTCCCTCCGCCGGCCCCCTCCGCCGCCGCCTGCCCGCGGACACCCTCCCCCACCCGGCCAGGTCTGCTGCTACATCAGCTGCTACTTTCCATTTCACGGCTCAGCGGTGAAACTCTTGAAGTCCTCTCCGTGGCGGCTCTCCATCCCAAGCTGCTCCGAGTTTCAGCCGCACGCCTCGGATGGACCGGAGCTGCTGCCGGCCTCATGCTGCTGTTTGTGGGTTTATTATTTCCAGGGCTGAAGCCACAATTTAAGAAGACTGAGGTCAATCCGAGTGTTCCTACACTGGTTTTTTATTTATTTGGATAAAGTCATTTTTATTTCACAACAATAATACACCTAAAAGCTTTTTCAACCTTTGCATTTAGCCTAATTATTTACTCTGGGCTATTAAACTTCAGTTTTACCAACACAGACCACTAAACATCCATATTTTCTCTCTTTAAAACCAAAGCTGTTTTTTCTTTTGACACAACACTTTTCCACAGGTTTGACGGCACCTGAACACACCTGAACACACCTGAACACACCTGAACACACCTGATAGTGTGATTTCACGGTGTGTTTTCTTGTCTTTCCTCTGAAACTCCTCTGGTTTCAGTTTATCCACCAGACGGCTTTTCTTTTGGCCGAACACACTGAATCTCAAATGTCAAGGCCGACGTGAATTTAAGATCACATCCGTGTCACATTTGTGTCATGTGATACGTAACGAAGGCTGCTTATTTATAAATGATACGACATCAGGAACCAGTCAACTCCTCACACATAGAGATGTTTATTTATCCATCATATCTGAATTATTACATCACAGGAATGTCAACAAAAAAACAAGTAAAATGTAAAAGTAGTAACACAACAGTGCAGAAATACAGAAATAAAGAAATTAAGTCTTTTAAAAAATAATGACTTTGCAACAAAATGTACTAAAAATGCCAAAAATAAAAGTGGTAATCATGCAGAACAGCTCATGAAAGAGTTGTTTCTTTTTATTCTGCTGGATATCTGATTCTGTAATAATATTTCAAATGTAGTTATTGAATAATATTTTTTATTAATCTGTATCTGCAATGTTGTGGTGTTTTGAAATACACAGGTAAAGTCCAATTACCTGAAAACTGTACTCATGTTCAGTATTTGATTACATACCTTCACTTTCTTTTTCACAACAGCAAGAAAACAAAAACCAACTCAAAGGTTTCACTGTGTGTCAGAGAGGTGAGACAGGAGCTGGATGAGGTGAGACAGGAGCTGGATGAGGTGATACAGGAGCCGGATGATGTGAGACAGGAGCTTGATGAGGTGAGACAGGAGCTGGATGATGTGAGACAAAAGCCGGATGATGTGAGACAGGAGCTTGATGAGGTGAGACAGGAGCTGGATGATGTGAGACAGGAGCCGGATGAGGTGAGACAGGAGCCGGATGATGTGAGACAGGAGCCGGATGAGGTGAGACAGGAGCCGGATGAGGTGAGACAGGAGCCGGATGAGGTGAGACAGGAGCTGGATGATGTGAGACAGGAGCTGGATGATGTGAGACAGGAGCCGGATGAGGTGAGACAGGAGCTGGATGATGTGAGACAGGAGCTGGAGGATGTGAGACAGGAGCCGGATGAGGTGAGACAGGAGCCGGATGAGGTGAGACAGGAGCTGGATGAGGTGAGACAGGAGCCGGATGATGTTAGACAGGAGCTGGATGAGGTGAGACAGGAGCTGGATGATGTGAGACAGGAGCTGGATGAGGTGAGACAGGAAGAAGCTGACAGAATAATCTCACCAGCGGTCGCAGTTATCAGCTGTTGTGGAGCTTTCAGCCATGTGAGAGATCATCATCATGAAACCACATCAGGACTTTTCAGCAAACGAAAGTCCTTAAAGTCCTCAGGAACTTGAGCACCTTCACGTCCTGCAGCAGCTGGCCTCCAGGTGAAGATCATGAGCTGTGACTGAAAATGGTTTTTAAAAAAAAAACTACTAAAGGAAGGTTGTGTTTTGTGATTATTTTATCAGCTTCTGTTTGAATCATCGGCCCTGAAGTCCGACTCTCATCCTGAGCAGACAGGAGAAACATTTGGTGTCTGATGCTTTTAGGAAGAGGAGGTCGGTCACTTTTCTTCTGACTGATTCTGTTTTTACACTTGAATTTTCAATTATCTGCATTTAACGTGCAGTTAGAGGAAGACATGCAGGAACTCAGACAGATTTGATATCAGCTGGACGTTCGTTTTATCTTATAGTCCACCTCGGGCCAGGCCCGGACCGGCCATCTGTCAGTACTGGCAAAGCCCGGTGAAGCCTGGCTGGTCCTGGACCAAGCCCGGGTCGTCACTCACAGGAAATGTTTAATGAGGAATATTTGGAAAATAAAAAACGAGCTGCAGCAGGCGGCTCAAGCTGCAGAAACACAATTACAGAAGTTTTATTTTGGTGCTCTGAGAGTCACATCGTCTCTGATTAAAGTACTCTGATCCTTTACTCAATAAAAGTACTCAGGCCACACTGTGAAAATACTCTACCTGCTTCAAAACATTAAGTTTCAACTAAGTAAAACTATGCAAGAATTACCAGCTAAATGCACACAGAATATGTAATCTGAAAAGTAACGAGTAACTAAACTGTGTGATTCTGACTGAGTGAATCTGTTTTCCTGTCGTCTTCCAGTTCCTGTGTGAGTGGTTTGAAGGTCTGGAGGACGCCGTCAGAGCTCAGCTGATTGGCGAGCCCGATGATGAGGGTTGGAGATTAGAAGGTTTTCTGTTATTTGTCCTGAATATCTTCTGTTGGACGCTGCAGTGAAATTAAGAGCAGATCGAAAAGCACAAAGCCGAAAGATGCATCAACATGAGGAGGGAAAAACCAGCATGGTAATCTCCAAACTCAGCCATCAACCTTCTCATTATTTCACCACAGCGCTTCATTTACCTGCTGCTGGAAATACCTGCTTCACACGGCGCATCCGTGTGTTCTGTTGCATCAATATGAGTGTGTGTGGTGCAAACAGCAGCAGCGGGGTTGACGGTTAAACGTGGCCTAATATCAGCTGAGACACTCCATCACTGAAGTGGTGCTCTGACGTTTTTATTTGGTCTCCCAAATGGACGGTTGGCAAAAAAGCAGCGTCGCACCGTGCAGACGGAGCGCGAGCCAAGAACATATCCTTCACCGCTGATGAAAAGATACACTGACATTTGTAAGGATTGTGTCTTTGGGCTTGTGAGGGGTTGACATAAATGTCAGCCAAGTGCAGTCAGAGAGCTGGCAGCTGAGATCCGAGCAGGGAAAACACTGCATTCCTCTACCTGCAAAAACACAGAGCTGCCATCAGCGTGCATGCTCGCCCAGCTCTGCAGGATGTCCACAGATTTTAGAGCCATTTAATACAAACACACGTGCATTTTTGATGTATTTGAAGAAATTAAATAAAATAGGATTCATGTACGTGAGCACAAATTTCCTTTTGTTTTCGTTAAAGTCAGCACAGCTTCCACATGGAGGATTCATGTCTCTGCACACAAACTCTGACCTCAACAAAACCCCAACACAACCGCCTCGGCGTCGTAAATGTGACCGCAGACGGGACTCAAACTCGCCACCACAACCTGCAGCAGCTCACACAGCCAGCTAACCAATCAGTGAAGTCGGCAGAGAGAGACAGAGAGCCAGGTGAACAGGTAGGTAAGTCAAGATCATTTAAGTAGCAGGACTGGAACAGTTTATAAAAATTTAAATTCATGTATGTGTGATGTAATTATACACGAGTTTTACAGGTGACATCTTGAATTTCTACCTGATGGTGCAAAAAAGCAAAAACTGGCTCCATGAAGGTGCATTTCTGACCCACTTGCAGCACAGAAAGCATGAAATTTAAAGCCGGCGTCAGGCATCAAGAGTCCGACTGTAAACATGTTTGTTCTGAGCGAATGGACTCCAGTTGGCGTCTGGCAGGAAGAAAACACATAAAAAAAAACCCTGAAATCCTGTCAGGATGTGAAGTACTGCTGCTCTGGTGGCAGTGCAGTATTACTGTGAGTATTACAGTAGTACGTGTGTGATGTGGCGTGGCGTTCAGACGGGCGACAGATGCAGTGCTGTCGACTCTCTCCAAACAACACCAACCTCTCCGAGTTAATTGTTGCTCTGCTGAGGCTGTGACCCAGTTCTCTCACTCGAAGCTTTTTTCTCCTCACCGATAAAAAAAACAAGAGTTTCTCCTGCGAGCGGTCTCGCTTCGACTCTGGCTACCAGCCGAGCAATTCTGCACACAGAAACAGCTATTGAACGAGTCGTATTTGAACAAAAATAAGGCGGCTGCGGTGCTTTTCTGCCGCCGTGAATGGGAGAAAAGTGTATTGTTCAGCTGAAAATTGTCATGCAGAGATAATGTGCTGACATAATAATGATTCAGTGTGTTTCTGTGCGTCAGGAACATGCAGCGTGGCGGGGAGGAGGCAGCGGTCCTGGAGGATATCTCCTGTTTGAGCATTCTCTGTTTTGTAGATTTCTTTTGAAGTCGCTGCAAAGAATCTCAAAGAACAAAATCTCCCACATGAACATCAAGCGGCATGTGATTAGATTTCTACGAGCTGCAGAGCAATAATCATCAGATTGTTTACAGGCCTCAGAAGCTCCGCGAGCTAACATCTACCAATTAGCTTTGAGCATCTCTGTGTTATTACGGGCACAACAGGGGAAACTATCCAACAGCACTTCAGCAACAAACAAGAGCTGTAACTGATTTAAAATAATCTAACACAAAGCATTCAAAACCATCACATGACCACCGAGATCATGAAAAAATCTGTTAAATAAAGAAACTAGTGCCTGAAGAAAACCTGGTGCATTTTTTCTGAAGTAAAAGGAGCATTTAAGTTACTGAAAAATGAAAAAATACACATTTTTATTTATATTTTTCATATTTTAAGAGTTCATCCTGCATTAATGATTTAAGCCTGATTGAACAATTTCCTAATTTACTGACTAGTCCATCAGTTTTAATAAATAAATGACAAAATCTTCAAGCCGAGCCTTCACAGATCCACATCTGCTTGCTGAACCTGTCAACCATCCAGAGGTTCGCTGTGCAGACGGGGAGGAATCCAGACGCAGAATATAATATTCCACACTGTGTAAAATCACCTAAAAACAAGGATTATGGGTGTTTTTCCATTTAACAGAAGAACCTTTGATGTGTTCACACCACAGAGGCAGCAGCTCCTCCACCATGTTTCTACAGCAGCCACGTCAGCCATGTTTGTTACTTCCTGTTTTAACGTCCATCCTCTTCCTCTTTGAAGCTCCGCCCCCTGAGTTTACCTGCAGAAGTCTCCATATTGTGACTGATGAGGCAAACTTAGCTCTCTGTCTTCGTGCTTTGACCTCTAATGACCTCTGATCTCACATCAAACTTGTCTTTAGAGACTTTAAAGTTCAGCTTTGTAACTTTAAATGTTGTTTTTAATTAAAACAGCTGCATTAGTTTTGCAAAATGAAATAATCGTTGTTGTCGGGCAGGTTTTTGCTGCGTTGGTCTCCGTGGTGTTCGCAGTGCTTTAATGACACATGACAGCTCCAGACTGATGCAGATCTTTGGCAGCAGCCACTCACTTGTTCTAAGTTTGAGGATTTAATAGGAATGAATTATTAATCAGTCTAATTCATTCATCTCTGTCTGATTGTTCTAAACTCCCTTCAGTGTTTGCCAAGCCACTTCATATTAAACCAAACAGACAGTTTGTAATCAGGCGGCTTTAAAGAGTCTGACGGGCTGATGGATATTTCCCCAGGTGGAGGATCAGTTTCACAGGCGGTTATGAGCTCTGATCCCGAGCAGCAGGGAGGAAGATCTCCAAAAACATCAGACAGCATGCTGTCGGTGCTGCATCCAGCTGTGAAACATCAAACACGTCCTTCATACAGCTGCTGCATCTGAATCACATGAGACTGATGAACAACTACAGGCCGGTTTTCATTTGTCTCAGTCGGACGGAGGGCGTCCCAGCATGCACTGGGACATCACCAGACATTAGTGACCACAAACCAGCACACGAGGCGTTTTAGCATTTAAACCTGCTGTGATGGACAACTTTCACTGTCACTTCTCACATGTTTATGGGGTTTTTACACAAAGCAAACAGAAACAAAAGACATTAAACCCTGCAGAGCCGCAGGCAGAGACGCCGTCTGTGGGATTTGGGTAAAAACATTTTAAGTTAAGTCTCCTGGCACAGAGAAAAAAAAATCAAACTTTTATAGCTGTGAAATATTTATATCTAAATAAAAAAACATGACTAAAGCTGCTGAACGTTGACAGTTGATGCTTTAAAACCAACAGAAGCAAATTTTTCCACAGAAAAAAAAACAGACTTATAGTAACGTTTTGGTGTCTAAGAAAAAGAAAATGAATAAAATATGTTTAAAAGTGGTAAACAAAAGCCTGAAAATGAGACAAATCACAAACATGACATGCAGCTCAGAGGGATGGATGACCGCAAAAAACTCTCTTATTCTGTGTTTTTCCTCTGAGACAGGAGGAGAACAAAGAGAAGAAAAGAAGAAGAGATAAATAAACTAATTTTATTAAATACAAAGAGCAAGAAGTAACTATTTTCACTAATATTTATGTGTAATTTATATTAAATCTGTGACCATTGCTTCTACAAACTTAAAATGATGTTTAATTTGAGAAAACTGAAGGCTTAACATCTTGTTTAAAGGATTTTTTAAAGACTAAACGTGACATTTGTGAATTATAGAAGGCAGATTTCTCCTTTGTTATTGTCTTTAGTACCACTTTCAGCCACTAGGAGGCATCAGTCTGTTTCCCTCCCAGTACATGAAACCACAGAGTGCACACAGAAGTCCAGTTCAAATTTCAGCCATTTTTTTTTCTTAGACAGAATGAACCAACATTTTCTGTTTTGTCTTATTAGGAAAAGAAAATAAAGATTTTAAAAAGTGTCCTCTCACCTTTTTTAATGGATGAAACATTTTGGATCATTAGGAACATCAGTTCTGCTTCCTTTTAATTTGTCACTGCACTAATTGCCGTCCACACAGCCAGTCAATTAATTCAACCTAATTAAAGCGTCGTTTGCAAAAGACTAATTGACACGTAGATCTGTCTGTTAAACCAGCGATTAGAGACGAGATGCGTGAAATATTGCGTGCACGATGTAAAACGACGGCAGGATCTTAACGATTTAATCAGATCAAATATTAATGAGGAGCAGGAATCTGAAGCAGATCGACAGCATCGAGACGAGGTTTTATCCCACTGAACTTTCTGCTCTGAAGTCTTTCACACTGCTGAGAGAAAGATAAACAAGTGAATGAACGAATGACTGAATGAATGAGTGACTGGGTGGGAGTTAATAAATAAAAGAGTTAAAATATGAATGGATGAATGAATGTGGAGATGCAGTTCAGATGTTTTTCCACGCTGAACATTGTTGTGTTTTGTCCTTGTATTTTATTCTGGACTCGCTTCCTCGGCTCGTTCGAACTCGACCCCGGTGTTGTTCGTGGATCTCTGTCAGAGTTTCCTCATCTCACCTCATTTGCAATAATCGCTGATGTTCAACATCCCTTCGTTTGTCATCGATCAATAGCTTATCAGCTCCCTCAGGGGAAAACGCCGGCTTTGATTCTGCTCACAGATCTACAGTTTGTTCCCGTCGCTGAGCTCCGAGGACCCCGACGGACCCTCTCTGAGCCCCTCCGGCTGCTCCAGGCTTCAGCGGACCCCTGCTGGGAGGGGCCCCCACACTGAGCCGAGAGGCCCTCCGTCTTATCAACACACTGTTACTCGCTCAGCACAGCAGGAAGCAGCTGCCTCCATTAAAACCAGCACACACACATCAGACACACACTAATAATACGTCCACACACACTCACACACGCCACCTCTGAAGGTGATGGGACGATTATTCAACATGGTGAAGAGAAAACCTGCTCAGGAGCCATAAATACCTGCTTTTCAGGGAGATCTATTAATATGCACAGACACATTTAGCTACAGAAATTAATTGATTCATTGCTGGTCTATACAATGACAGGAAAAAAAAGTAGAGAACGCCAGGGGCCGTTTCCTGGAGCCTCAAACAGTCAGTGCATCGATGAACTGATGCATTCGAGTGTAAATACAGAAGATGCATTTGGGAATTTATTGGGAGCATCTTAAGTTCTTGTTTATTGTATCTCACATGCAAAAGTTCGTTAAGTTCTGGGAGCCAGAAAGTGTCGGAGGAGTTGTTTTGTGTTTGTGGTGAGGTGATGGAGCGAGAGGGTGGAGGTGACGGGCAGCCGGAGCTACATCACATGTTACATTACATGTTAAACACATCACATTCATCATGTTAAACAGCTAGATTTGAACTTTGGGCAGAGCCACGCTAGCTGTTTCCACCAGCCTCCAGTCTTCATGCTAAGCTAAGCTAAGCTAAGCTAAGCTAACCATGTCCTGACTCAGGAAGCAAATTAGCAAATTTTCCAAAGAAAAGACCTCCTCCTAAATCTATTTAAATGCTATTGATTTGATATTTATCACGTGGGAGGAGCCTCTGATGACTCTGAACTGCTTCACGCATGTCGATAACGATATCCTCTCCGTCTTGCTTAAACAGAAAAATGGCCAAAAGATAAAAAAAGAGAAAAGGCTGGATTGGATAGCAGCTTTTTCAAAGAGCTCCATCAGTCGGTGTGATGTGTTCGGCCTTAAAGAACCCCTGCCTCCCCCTGCCTCCCCCAGCCTCCCCCTGCCTCCCTCTGCCTCACATGCTGGCCGGCCCGTTCCTTCCACATTATACAGGTTTTCTCTTTTTTCTGCTGCCAAGTCTTTCCATTTTCTCCTCGCCAGCTGGTCAAGGGTCTCCTGCTGCCGCTCGGGCCCACAGCTCACTTCCTACTTTCTCCAGCACCTGTTCCTATTTGGCAAAGCCGACCGGGATCCTGAAAGCTTGGAGACGAGCCATCTGCTGCCCGGCTCTGCACCATTTTACCCCCTCTCCCTCGAGTCTCTGCAAGCATCCTCATTTTTTCTGTTTTTTTCTGTTTTTATTTCAGGCTCTGAACCACTCAGCACTGCTGAAAGATGGAGGAAAAGCTGAGATGGATTGCCTGGTAAATCACAAAATCACCATTAAGCTGAAAGAAAAGACTGCAGGTAAAATCAGACTGCAGACTGGTAAATGTCATTTTTCATCTCAAAACCTTCAAGTTTGTTTGATCTTCACAAATGTTGTTCATCTAAAAGAACTAAGCTTTTAAGGTTGTGAAATTCAGGCATCGTGTAACACTTAAAAAATAACTTACATGTTGATTTGGTGGCACTGTGATGAAACTGGTGACATCGGGTTTAAAATCATTTATTTTTATATATTTTTACATTTTTATAATAAGTTATTCCTCTAACCTCACAACATTTACAGAAAAAGTTGAAAATAAATGGAAACAGACGTAAAAAACAAGCCAGTTTTGTTGCAAAATAACATCATAGTTTAATAATTTAAGTCAGAAAAGTAATATATTTTGTTTCCTGAAATAAATGACTCCAAGTAACGAATTTACTGTACTTTAATTTACTCAGTTACTTTCACTGTCTCTTTCATGTAGAGTCGTTTTAATCCTGAAAGCTTAAAATAAAGCATTCCCTTAATATGAAAAAAGTCAGTCTTTATGGACTACATCTCCCAGAGGAGAGGGCTCCCACTGCGCATGCGCGAGAAGGTGGGGCGCGCGAACCCATGCGGATATACCGCTATGTAAAATGGCGGCGAGAGGGAGGTTTGTTTAAAACACAGCGGTCTTACCTGAGAAGGTGGTTAGCTAACATCTCTGAAACGGTCCGCGTTTACTGGAGCTGTCTGACAATCGTTTACGGGTTGAAATCTACATTCCAGAAAAAGGTAAGTCAACTTTAAAAACCCGCCAAACGTTCAGACCGGTCTGTTTGGTGTTAGCTTCCAACATGACGTTAGCCGCTAGCTGCTAAAGAAACGGCCCGGTTCGCGTCAGTGCCGTGAACCTGCCGCTAGCTCACCGGCTAACAGCCCGAGGATGGATGTTGGTTACATGAATTAGAACAACGTTACATGTACGCGCTCCATTACCAACACATTTAAGAGTAAACTACTGAACGTTACTCGGTTAACCGCTAACTTAGTCCGATTGAAACGCGCGTTGTTCCCTCAGTTGAGCAACTGATGTTTGCTAGCCGGGAAAGGAGAGCTAACTAACTTACGCTAACTGAAATTGTGAGGACAGTTTTGTGTTTTTGTGGGATTTAGTGTGGGACTGAATCTGTATCCGCCTGTCTAAATGTCTCATCAACACGGTAACTGACTGAAATTGATCCGTGATCAGTATTTTTAACGGTGTGGATTACTGTCAGATACCGGTGTCCACCTTGATCCCTCCAGAATATTCTTAACGTTCAACCCTGAAGTCAACTGATGCGTTCACGGGCAGGGTGTTTCTTAAGGTAAAACTCGTTTCAGTGTTAAAACACTACAGTTATCTACCTTCAGGCGGACAACAACACCGGACACTGACACAAACCAACCACAGAAAACACCATTAAAAACAATAAAAACCAGATTTATTAACACAAAGACACACAAACAGCCAAGACACTAAGAAAGACCACTAAAACACACCAGCAACTTAAAAGCTCAGTCTCGCACAGACTTTTTCTTCTTTATTTGTAATTTATGGTTTTTAAATTCTTTATGTTTCTAACCTACATTATTTGTGATTTTGTGTAACTCGGCTGCTCTGACTGACTGTTTCCTCGGTTTACGGCTTCATCTTTTGGTGTAAAACATCCTCTTCAGCCTCGCAGTGCCTCACACATTCATGTCTCTTTTTTTAACTCAAAGACATTCAGCTTAAAACAAAGATCACATGTAGAGAAGCTCGAACTCCGAGTTTAGATTTTTTATGTGCAACAAAAATAAGTAATAAAAGGCAAACTGATGGTGAAAATTGTTGCTAATTAATGTTGTCTGTTGACTTATGAATGGATGAACTCACCGTTTCAGAGTTAGTCTGCACACTAAAGACATTTTTAAAAAAAAATCTGTCATTAGGTTTATTTCTGCTGAAAAAGGGAGGAGATATTTAGATCCTTTCTTTACGTACGAGGGGTAACACCACAGAGTGAAAGTACTCTACCAGTCATGCATTAAAAATTTTATTATATTATCGGCTAAACTGAATGAATCAGAAGTTAAAGTACTCATCTTGTCAGTGCTGATTGTTATTATAGATAATATGATGAATGTTATAACCAATGCCTTAGCATGCTGATGTATTGCAGCTGGTCAGGGTGCATTTTATTATGTTGTGAGGCTTTAAAATTCTTAACCTGTCAGTTAAATGGAGTGAAGTAAAAACTAAAATATATTTTTCTGAAATGTAAAGTGGTTAAATATGCAGTAGCCTAAACATGAAGTACCCAGTGCAGCTGTACTTCACTGAACAAAAAACCCCACTAACATCTACAAAGATCGGGCTTTTTTCCTCATCGGTGGCATTGTTATTTATTATTTGGTGAATAGACGGCAGTAATCGCAGATATTTGTTGTTTCCAGCTCTGATGGCAGTAACGGAAACATGACACGAGGGTGGACTTGCTAATTTTCTCCCAGTTTTCCAGTGTGATGCTCTGATGTGCATGGAATCACCTGTTTTAGTGGGTTCACCTTTGTTCAAAATGGTCTTATAAAAAAAGCTGTCTTTTGTGTTAAACGGCTTTAGTGTTATTGTTTTATTGCTC
The DNA here is from genome assembly GCA_029814665.1 of Acanthurus lineatus. Classification (NCBI taxonomy): domain Eukaryota; kingdom Metazoa; phylum Chordata; class Actinopteri; order Acanthuriformes; family Acanthuridae; genus Acanthurus; species Acanthurus lineatus. The sequence goes on from JAPZDV010000015.1 coordinate 18,441,691, forward strand.
CATGCACGTCTTTTATTATGAGCATTTCGTGACCCAGTCTGGCTTCTGCTGAACTGTTAAAATGAGTTGGTGGCCTCTAACTGTGCTTCTTCTTCTCTGTGTTACAGAGCAGGTGGGATGGCGAAGAGGATCGCAGATAAAGAGCTAACAGACAGGAACTGGGATCAGGAGGAGGAGGGAGAGGAGGTCAGTCCCACATAAACACAGAACTAAAACACAGAAATAAAAGTTCTGGCTGTACAAAGACTGAAATAGTCCCCTTGGACTTTAAACTGTAACCTCATTCATGCTGATGTTGGTCATAAAAGAGAATGATGATTATAAACTCCAAAACCAAAATTACCAGTAGAAAATGAAGCCTGGGTGAGTGCTGTTGTAGCCTTTCATTTTTGGATTTGATCTGTTGTGTAATTCATTGATGTTTAGAGATGAACTCCTGTGTTGTGTTATAACATCAAATTGTGCAAACCTTTTTAGCCGATAAAAAAGAATTTTAATTTTAGACTCAGACAGATCCGAACATGAGGACAGTCGACTTAGTGAGGGCCATCCACAGTTAGAGAGAGCCAAGCCAGCACAGTTCAGAGGTCCTGTTTGGTCTGAATGTGTAACTGTAACCCAGACAACATGTTGTCCTCCATCAGGCCGGGACGTTTTCACTTGCAAGTGAAGATGTGTTGAAGAGCCGGGCGATCAAAAAGGCCAAACGCAGAAATATTGGAGGAGAGGTAAAACCGCAAACATGAAAGAAACTGAAACTTTTAGTTTAGATCACAGTGAATAAATACTCGACGCCATAAATAATCCTCTTGTGTTTGTGAATGAACACTTGTAAACCCACACAGCGGTTTTGTTCACGTCTGAATGTTTTCTTTGTTTCAGAGCGAAAGCAGCGGAGCCTTCAAAGGGTTTAAAGGGTTTTCTCTGAGCACGTCGGCAGCCGGCGGAGCCTCGACTCCGGCTGCTTTTCCTGGTTTTGGGAACGGTGGCGGCTTTAAGGGCCTCGGCGGTCTGACCAATGGAAACAGCATCACTCCGTCATTCGGAGGTTTCTCCTCTCCTGCTGCAACGTCCAGCGCCACACCTGGTGAGGAGAAAACTGATGCACTGATTACTGACTCTGATGTTTGTTTGCTGGTATTTAGTTTCATCATGAGCAGAGATACAGGTGATTCTGTCACAGGTTAGATCTCCATCAGTGTTTGAGGGGCAGAACAAACGCCAGGTGATGAAAACTCTTTGCTGTTAAACTCCAGCTGCTGCGTTCATGCCTCGCATTGTGGAACTCAGCCTGTTGACTGTGGCTAGTTTATGATGCAGAGTCGTAACACTGAGTGAGAGAGAGCGTTTTATTCTGTGGTTAAAGTCTCGTATCAACTGTGAGGAGACACGTTGTTTGCAGTGACCAACGAGCAGAAGAGCTGCTTGTTGTCCTTTCGTGTAGCGATGGGAGCTTTGAGCTGAGAATCGGCCAATCACAGGCTCTGATCAGGTCCACTTCCTGTGTGTCGGACTTTGCTGATTGTAGAGTAACAGTGACACAATTTAAACTGCAGAAAATACTAAAGAACAAACAAAAAAGGATGTGCACCAACACACTGAAGCTCAGCCACAGTGCCTTTTTGCCATGTTTTTAAAGGAAAAGATGTATTTTAACACAAACGGTAATATTTAGCAAAACTTTGGTAAATGTAGTAATAATATTGCAATAATTCAGTGTTTCCTGCAGCTTTTTCTGGCGCCTCATCTCTGAGTCAGAGGTCAGAGGTCAGACAGGCTTCTTATTTAAACTTAACTTGTACATGAAATGGAAAAAGGTGATATTGATGATAATGTAACTAAAATCTCTGTTAGGGTTTAAATGAAAGAAAGAGACACTATTTTAAAACTGACTTCGTAAAGGAAAACAGCCTGTTTTTTATTTTATTTTTTTATACGCACATTTTATTACATTTTTATTTTATTAAAATGATCAAGTATTATTATCATCCTCCTTTTTGTTGCTTACTTGTTAGATGTATGACACTAATAATAATACAGTTGCAGAGGCTGACAAAGGCAATGTTTTATTCTCAGAGTGAGAAGAAGTTTGATGTGTGTGTGTGTGTGTGTGTGTGTGTGTGTGTGTGTGTGTGTGACCTCAGCTCACTGTGAAACTGTTTCAGCTAATTAAAGCCATGTAGTCTCAGCTTATTGAAAATGATGTACACACACTTTACAGAGAACTGATGACTGATGACCTCTGCGTCAGGTTTCTGTTGTTATCAGCTGAAATCATCGACAGAACATCAGTGAAGTCAGTTTTTCGGTCGAACATCTTCACATGGTGGAAGGTGGCTGGTATCAGCTGATAAAATGTGCATCCAGGAAGCAGCAGCCAGCAGCTGTCTGAGCTTCGTTCCTCTGCGCTGTGACCTGATTTCAGACGCTTTCTGATGCTCCTCTGACTCGTTTTCTTCAGAAATCGTCCTGAACGTTTCAGTCGGCTGTTGACGTGTAATGGAGTTGAAAACCGGCTGCATTGTTCGGTTTGGGGGTGTAATGGAGCTGAATCAGTGGGGGTCTGTGTTTGTGCCTGGCTGCTCTTTCATTTCACGTCGTCGTGTCGCTGCAGGGCAGGATGGGATGGGAGGGGAGGGGAGGGGGGGCTGCAGAGGGGGAGGGGGCTCCCACACTCCTCGTTTCTCTTCCTCTCAGCTTCATCCAGCTGCTGTCACACTAACATTCCTCCCTCCATCATCTCAGGTCTAACGTTCAACGGCCCCACCTCCACCAAGCCCACCGCTGACATCACAGGCAAGCAGACCAATGGCTCCGCCCCCAGCTCGACTCAAAGCTCCGGCTCCTGCAGCAGCAGCAGCAGCAGTGTCAGCAACAAGGAGTACAGCCGGCAGCTCACCGCTCTCAACTGCTCCGTGCGGGACTGGATCACCAAGCACGTGAACGACAACCCTCTGTGCGATCTCAACCCCATCTTCAGGGACTACGAGCGGCACCTGGCCAGCATCGAGCGGCAGTATGGAGCGGGGTCTGCGGACGGGGGCTCCGAGGAGCAGAAGCAGGGAGGGACGCTGCCAACCACAGCCGCCCCCCCTCCTCCTGCTCCCTCAGCTTCCTCCTCCGGCAGCAGAGGCGGCTCGGCAGCTCCGGCTCCGTCTGCCGCTTTGTTCTCTTTTGGCAAAAACACGACAGAAGACTCGGCTCGGGACAAAAGTGCCGCCGCCGCCCCGATCAGCTCCGGCGTCACGTTTAACTTCGGTCAGAAGGTGGACGGCTCGGTCCTCGGCACCTTAGGGTCAAAAACGACCCCCCCCAGTTTCTCCTTCTCCGCCAGCGCCTCCTCCAGCCAGACCTCCCTGTTCGGAGCTCCTGGATCTGCTGCGCTGCTGTCCTTCGGCGGGACGAAGTCAGAGGAGGCTCGGCCTGCAGGTACGCTGCTGGGAAATAATGTGTCCTTTAAATGCAGAGAGTCCGTCTGTCGTTTGAATTCATATCAGATGTTTTCATATTAGATATCTTCAGTTACAGTCGCACTCATGAATCGAGCTGCAGCTCTCAGCTGACTGACAGAAAAATTAATCTGCAGCTGTTTGTTTGTGGCTTAATCCGTGTAGTTCGATAATTTCTGGTTCCAGCTTCTCAAATGTGAAACTTAATTATCGTTGGTCAGAAAAGGTAAACAGTTCGAGAATGTCACTGAGTTTTTTTACCACTTCGTTACTTGAGGAAAAAACTGTCAGATATTAAAAATAATCTTTGCTTGTAGCCAAATATTTAGTCGGTTGAATGTCAGCGGTTCAGAATGACGGACACGAGTTCCCAGAGTTCACCGTGACGTCGTCAGATGTTTCTGTCCGACCAAGAAATCCAAAAACACAGAGATTCAGTTTACTGGGACCGAAAACACAGAGACTCCTCACATCTGAGAGGCTGAAAACTTATTTTTTTTCTTATTTTTTGCATTAAAAATAAATAATTACCGACACAGATGCCAGTGAGTTTCCTGTCGATCACCTGACAGATTTTTATTTGTGTTTAAAACCATTTGAGTTTTTTAAAGTTCCATCTGAAACAGTAAATTCTTAGATTTGTTGGTTTTGTGAGCAGTTACACTTAAATTTCTGTAAATCCTCTTTACTTAATAATGTGTGTACATTTTGACTAGTAATAAATAGTCAAGTGTTTATAACCAGAAACAGATACAGTTTTGTGTTTTAAGGATGAAATAATTTCTTAAAGGTGGATGAATCTTTTCTCAGGAGCAGAAATGAGAAACATAATGTTACGTGATTCCTGCTGGTCTGATTGTCTTGTTTCCTGTTGAAAAAATGTGACCAAAAAGCTTTTTATCATATTTTCTTTTTCTTTTTGTAGACGAGAACGGAGATGAAGAGTCGGAGGAGCCGCCCAAACCGGAGGTGAAGGAGGTGAAGGAGGACGACGCCTTCTACTCCAAAAAGTACGTGTCACTGTTTTTAACCCGGTTTCACTCTGAACTGCATGTTAAATACGACGGTGCCACAGTGAAATCACATTTTCCCCTCAATGATTTAAAATCTAAATAACTGAAGTGAATTCATCTTTTCAAATAATTTAATTTTTATATATGTGCAGTGAAAAAAAACTGTCCACGGACACGTAAACACAATTTTATTTTGAAGGGAAGTGTGTTGGTTCTGTGACCCGGCAGGTTTCTGCTTTGAATCAATGACTTGTGAATAAAAACCATCTTAAAACTTCAGTCTGTACGTTTTTAAACGAGGATTCTTCGACCACAGAATCTCAACAGATTTGACTCATCAGGTCTCATTGAGTCGACGTCTCAGATTCACTCAGCAGACGGTAAAAGTCAGTAAAAACTGATCGTGGACCTGAAGTGTTGGTTTCTGTCCGTCAGGTGCAAACTGTTCTACAAGAAGGACTCGGAGTTCAAAGAGAAAGGAGTGGGAACTCTGCACCTCAAGCAGACGGAGGACGGAAAAACTCAGATGATCATTCGTGCCGACACAAATCTGGGTAAGAAAACCTGAAACTGAAAAGATGTTCAGGTTTGTTTGTTTGAAATCTGTCTGAAAGTGAACTTCAGGTTGATGAACTGACTGCAGAAAAGCTCAGAGCTGCCAAATGAAACATTTAATCTCCTTTGAGATGCAGTTTGTGTTTGTGTGGCAGAAACTGATCCCTGTGTGTGTGTCTGTGTGTGTGTTTGTGTGTGTGTGTGTTACTTTTGTGATCGGTTGTTTATTTTTGATATCCGATAAAAACTTAAATTAAGATTCTGTTTCTGTTTCTGTACGAAATGTGAAGGTGATAAATCCTTTAAGTTCATGTTCATATTTGAAGGCAAATGTTTCTGTGAAATGTCAGACAGCAGAAACGAAACAGGAAGTTCCTCTGAGAGGTTCTTCAGCTCCCAGCTTTGATCAAACAGCTCCACCTGCTGGTCAAATACAAGAACTGCTGCTTCTGTAGCAAAGTGTTAATGAAACGAATTGAAACTGCAGAAGGAAAACGTGCTTTCTGAACTCGTTTTGACCTTCTTTAGACCAAACATCTGTAACAAAGCTGACAGATGTTGAAACATGGACGAACCTCCTGTTTGACGCCTGTTTGCTCTCCTCCTCGTCAGGTAACATCCTGCTGAACATCATCGTGCAGTCGTCCATGCCGTGCTCTCGGCTCGGGAAGAACAACGTGATGGTGGTGTGCGTCCCCAACCCGCCCGTCGACGACAAGAACCCCAGCAGCCCCGTCCCCCTCCTCATCCGGGTCAAGACCGCGGAGGACGCCGACGAGCTCCACAAGACCCTGGAGGAGAAGAAGGGCTGAAGCCATTTTGGATCCTCGGACCTCATCACGCCGGTTTTATCCACACACACTCGCATCAACACTTCTGTACTTAACTCGTCCTGGTGAATCACGTCCCCCCCCTCAGTGTCTCACAATAAATTGGTCGTGATACTGTGAAATCCTTTTGTTCATTTTTAAATCACATCGTGGTCGCTCTTCGACTCGGCTACATTCCTCCCGGTTCGACGCTGATGCTGCTGTTTTATTAGAGAAGCTGAACGATGTATCTTTGTTTTAATTTCACTGTTTTAATTTGGTCGGAGTGACTGAAGGTGTGAATCCGGATGATTTATTGCTGTTCGACATCTTTGATCCTTACCACTCGGTCTTTTTGGGGAAACCTCCAAATAAAGGTCCAGTCGATTTGGTTTTACAAATTAAATACCTGCAGTAACAGTTAATTTTTTTAAATGAGGGTGTCGAGGAGTTAGTGTGTCTGCTGAGTGTTTTTGCTCTGGAAACTATTTATTGTGTTGGCAGATTCGGGCTCCGCTGATTGAACCTTGTGTGAATGTTTCCCCCTGAAGAGCTTCTGAAAACGGTGTGAAGGGAAGTGTGAAACAGACCGGTTCTTTTACTTTCTGTAATCATGGACTCTGTTGTTTTTTCCAAGTGTCCTTTGTGTGGCCTTCGAGGTGAGGCATGCTGTCATCGTCTGAGAACATTTGTAAAGACGTGTACTTGGGAATTAAAGGAAACAAACCATCACGCCTGCTGCTTTTTCATCTCACTGAGTTTGTGTTTCACTTTTCAATTCCAAATTTTGTTGCAGTTCCTCTAAAATCCTGCACAAAGTCCTTTCAGGTCACTTCTGATGGGTAAATACGATCCTCTGGCTTAATTAACTCAATGTGAGGTTTCACAGTATTTCAGGTTTTAAATCTGTGAGATGTTAACGAGACTCTTCAGGGCCTCCTGTTAGCTTCCACAGACATTTCAGTTTTAAAGACAAATCCTTCAGCTTGGTGGCTCAGAGACAGATTTTGATTTGGATCCTCTGTATTTACACGGCGCCATCATCAGGTCAACATTATAGTGCGTCAGACACTTTGCTTTATGCTCAGATATCTGCAGAACTCATAGCATTCCCATCAGCCTCAGCTGGACTTTGTGCTAGTGCTAATTAGCTCACAGAGCTGCTAGTTTGTCCTGATGGTGGCGCTACAGGAAACTTCACAGTGTCGTGACAGCATTAATAAAAACCCCACAAGCTTCGGTTATTTTTTCTGCTAATGTGTATTCCAATAAATAAATACAGGAAAATGTAGACACAGTTTGGAAACGAAGCAACAGATGATGAAAACATGCACATTAACCGTCTGTGTACAAAAGCCATGAGAGCGTCAAACGGATGTAAGAACACGCCAACGAAAAGGTTTTAACAAACAAGTTTCAAAAAGGTTCGAAAAGCGTTTTACAGTGCAAACTGTCATTTTGCTCATATCAAATGTTTCTCAGTTAAAGCCATCTTTGCTATTGGTCAGCTTGGATACATTCAGCTGGGGAAACTAGGAACTACATCATCATCATCATCATCATCGTCATCAACACTGAGGAGACGAGCTGCTTCGACTCGTCTGAATAAAAACGTGCCCGTGGAACATTTCACTGTTTCAATACGACACCAAGTGAAACACTGTGGACCGACTCTGATCACAAGTGGCTTCGTCTCTGAGTGCAAATCAATCCCTCATAATAACCGATCAATAAAAACAGCTGACGGGCTTCAGACTAAATTTTACTCTTCAGAAAATGAGGCACTGAAACCTTCGACTGAATCAGTGACGGTTTGAAATTTACTTCCAAATGTTGAATCTCTGAATCTTCTGATTACGTTTTTCAAAATCTAACTTACTTGCCAACATTTTTAGCAAATAAATAAAACTGGTTAAAACAACTCAAGTAATCAATTCTGAATATAGAATAATTGATCCCTCATTCTGAGCTTTGTTTCAGTTCAGCTAAGTTTATTTTTGTCTGTAAATTTTAAAAAGTCAAAAGTCTTTTTATTCTTTTGGACTTGTAGATTTTTCCATGTTGCTCACAAAGTAACAAACACTGAGATGTGATTTCATATTCAGGTAATACTTGTATTGATCCTTCATCTGTTGGAATTAATCACTGAAAATTCTCTCAATTAAAACGGATCAGAGTCAGAAAACCAGGGTTTGATGGCTTTTAGTTATTTTTTACAAATTGAAAGGAAAAAGTCTTTTGAGTCTAAAAAACATGAAAAACTCACAAGTTCCCAATTTAAATTTTTTTAAATAAAAAGTCAAAATATGAGCTGAATTTAATGAGAAGATTCTGATATTTTAATAAAATAAAAGGAAACATAAAATTTCTATTATTTATTCTTTAATTAAGTTAAAAATTATGAAGTTTTTTTGTAATTAATTAGACATTTGTAAGTAATTAGAAATTCTTCCCAAAAATCCCAACTTTACTCTTTTAAAACAGATTTTTTTCTCCAGTGCAAAAATCGTGTTTGACAATTAATTTGTAAAATTTTTATACTTCTACTTTTACCCTTGAATTCTTTTTTTTACGATAACATTTTTGTATTGAGGAAAATTAACATTGAAGATTTTCTGTGAATTGCCTTGAATGAAAAAAGATTGTATGAAATTTAAGTGATTTTTAAAGAAGGAAACAAAATTCAGCTGATGAATCATCTTTAGAGACTCGACTTTTGTTTTCGGGAACTTGTGAGGGACGTTTGTGGTTATTTTTTAGTTTTGCAGACGATGTTTTAGTGTCGCAGCTGTGAAACAGGTGAACTCAGGTGTTTCTGCTCTGCGGAGCCTCGGCTGGTTGTTTGTGACACAATCAAACGTTTTACAGGTTTTTTCAAACACGATGAGAAATAAAAACATTAAAGATGCTTACAGTCAGATTTAAGGCTTCAGGAGCACAAAAACCAGGGGAGTCACTTCAGCATCACCAAACACCTTCCAGCCAATCAGGTCGCTTCCTTTTGTAACTTCCTGTTTTTATTGGTTTTCAGTTTTTTGGGCTTTTTATCCAGTTTCCCTTTAAAGTCCTCTTCTCTGTTGTTTCTTCAGTAGTTTTTCAAGTCACTTCCAGTTTGTGAGTCGCAGTTTTTTAAACAAAAGTCAGCAAAAAAGTCAAAGCTGGATTATTGTGGGTTTTTTTCTTTTTGTGTTTTTGTTCTAAAATGGTGAAAAGTCGACTACAGTACGAGATCGAGTGGAACGCAGACGTCTGAGAGCTCGAGTCACGTCCGTCACCGCCGAGCGTTCGACAGTCAAAAACATCAGAAGTGAAGAAAACGAAAAAATCAGTTGTAGCAAAATGGCAGATCACATTGATTACCTGCAATCACTTAGTAAGCAGCTATGACTCATCGATCAGCTGACTGATCAATAAGCTAAATGACAGACATCAACCTGATACATCCTCTGAACATTTGGAGGAGAGACGATATTTAAAAGTTGTTTTAATGAGAAAAGAGCTTCTAAATTTGGGATTTTATTCTTATAATTTGGTTCATCAATCAGATTTTTCAAGTAAAATTAAATTTTTTTTCAGGTTAATTTCAAATTTGATTAATTGAAGTCTGTAAACGATTAAATCAACATTCTCCTTCAATTAAAGGCTGGAAAAAAAGACTTTGATTTATTTATAATTTATGTGAGAAAAACACAGTTTTTCATTAGTCAGCTGGCGAAACTGCTCGTTAGATTATTCAGGATGAGATTTTTATCGTCGTACTTGAGACTAAATGAATAACTGAGAAAACTATCAGTTAATTGATCAGTAAAAACACGTTAGCTGAGCGCCTGGTTATCCGTTGGCGAGATGATCCGGCTGCTCACAGGACTGAAGCTGTCTACAGTTAGTGTTTCCTTTATTACAAAACTCCCATGAATCCCTGCTCCCTCACATCGGGGTCGAGGTTTAAAAAGAAAACAAACTGCCGGAGTTCCACGAACAGAAACCAAACGTGTCGTTAAAAGCAGAACCTTTGCGTCGAGGCGTCTCAGTGAGTAAAGCAGCAGGATATTTACAAGAAAACACACATTCTTCACTTCCTTCTCCTTCCTGGTCAGAGTTCAGCCAATGCTGTTTCACGCCCGAGTCATGTGATCCCGATGCCGGGCCCGTCACCGTGGAGACGCAGCAGGAACTGAAAAGAAGAAGAGGCACTTCTCGAATGGCTGGTTTGTGTGTCGTCGTCGTCCTCTGCCTGGTCTCCGGGCGAAAGCAGATGTTTGGTTGTCAGTCTCAGTCTGGACACCGGGGGGCGCTGCTGTTGTCTCAGTGGCCTGATGCAGGAGGCACTTGGTAGTGATGCTCTGAGAGGGAGTCCAGCCCTGCTATGTCATCAGGATGGGCTTCTGCCTCACCTCCAGGATGTCTGGCACCAAAAAACACACAGAGGAGAGTCAAAGTCTCACCGATCAACCAGAACCAGAACCAGAACAGACCAGAACCGACTAGAACAGACCAGAACTGACTAGAACAGACCAGAACCGACTCGAAGTGACTGATGAACAGGAGAGTCAGTTGTCCTGCTGGCCTGCTGGTTTTAGGGACTTTCATTAGATGTTGTTCCTCTTTCTTTCTCACGTTTCTCATCTGTCTAACTCATAAACTCCAGAAGTTCAGTCTGACGGATTAACTGGTTCACTAACTGGTTCACTATCTGGTTAACTAACTGGTTCACTAACTGGTTCACTGGTGAAAGAAAAGCAGAGTCTAAGTTCCTGACTGACTGACTGTACAGCCTGCACCTGGTTTTCAGGACTGCATTGCATCACTGCGGGTCCTCACAGTGACAGAAAACCTGCGTGTCTGTGTGAGTGTGTTACCTCTGACCTGTGGTGATGCGGTGCAGCGGCAGTGTGACGTAGGTCAGGTGTGAGTACAGCAGGAAGTAATCCTCAGT
>JAPZDV010000015.1:18469982-18483481 GCA_029814665.1 Acanthurus lineatus
ATAGTTAGTTTAAGTTGTGATTCATGTTTGTTGGCGGCGTGTGTGTGTGTGTGTGTGTGTTTGTGTTTGTGTGTGTGTGTGTGTGTGTGCGTGTGTGTGTGTGTGTGTGTGTGTGTGTGTCGCTCACCTCCTTCCAGTCCGTGTCTCTGGGTCTGCTGGCATCTGAATCTGAACCACAAAACACACAGATTTTTGTTCATTCACGGCTCATCTCATCCGCGAGGACGGTTTATTCGTTCGTTCGTTCGTTCGTTCGTTCGTGTGACAGGTCGCCTCTCTCACCTGCGAAGTCTCGGCGGTACAGGTGTCGCCACAGCGTCGAGTCGGCCGTCGCCGTGTTGAAGTGTCTGCAGACGGACGACAGCCGCACCACGGAGCAAACGTCCAGCAGCCTGAGGACTCTGAGGAGGAGCTCCGGAGGAAGAGCGGCCAGACCGAACGCCACGGGCAGAGCCATGGCTACGAACACCACACACACACACACACACACACACATACACACACACACAGTGAAATCACATGACCTCACTGCTCGGGTACTTGTTTTTTTTAATGATGTTTGTCATTCAGTGCTGTTTATGAGCCAATCAGATCAGCCACCAGTGGGCGCTGCAGCAGCTGTTCTTCAGTTCAAAGTTAGCATCATGCTATCATGCTAACGTCACTTTACTAACTTCAGTTCATCATCACCTGATTCAAACTGGTTATCTGTGAAGGCAGATCCCAGGTCAGTTGATTCTTAGTTTATTTTAATAAGAGCACATTTAAAATCACAAGCTGGCTGCACTGAGATCAGATTTTAAGAGGCCAAAAAGTGCAGATCTGCAGAGCAAACTGACTCAGTTTTATGGAAGACTCCTCCAGAACTGCAAGACCTCTAGAAATAAAGCGAGGACGTGAGGACGAGGCGTCGCAGCTCGTCGTGTCGTGTTTCTGAGCGGCGAGCTGCATCTTTACCTTCTCTGGCGGCGGCGATCAGCGGGTACGCCAGCTGGTCTTTGAAGACTCGGGACAGTTTGCTCAGATCTTTGAAGGCTGCAGCTGCACTTTCTCCTGAACAACAACAACAGAGACGAGACATTTCATCAATGATTCACAGGGGCTCAGACGCTGGTGTCGACCAAAATCGACCAATCAGAGCTCTCCTACCTGGCCACTCGTCGGTCACGTGGCTGGAGGGCTTCAGACACAGTTTGGTGACCGTGTCGACCGTCTGGTTCATTTTCAGAGTGGCTGCAGGAAGACACAGGTTAGCCCTTCACGCTCGTCACGAACCCGGATCGTAAACTAACGGTTACGAACTCACCGTTGACGACGAGCTCGGGGCCCATACACACAGCCACCACCATGGCCAGGCTGCTCTCACACAGGGGGTGGGTGTACTGCAGCTTGTAGAGTCCAGCTGCTGACCTCCACCCTGCAGGCATCTCACCTGGCTTCAGCGTACCGCCCTGCACACACACACACACACACACACACACACACTCTGGTTTCATCCTGCATGATCTCACATCAGAGTCACCCAATGAGACGCCTCCCTGCCGTCTGCGCTCTCACCTGAGGAACAAAGCCGGTCTCCAGCATCAGCAGGTGTCCCGCCACCATGATGGCGTCGCTGGGTGCCGTGGTTTGGGCGGCGTGGTAGAGGAGCTCCAGAGAGAGCGGCGCCTGACCGTCCTCCGCCTCGCTGCACAGCATCGGCTCCCAGCTGGAGGCCGAAGGTTCGGAGTCTGACATGTCGAAGGTCTCCTCGGGCTCCGTCACCGCCGCGGTGCTGCTGCTGCTGCCGGGCTGTTCAACACCGAGACGTTCACATACAACAAACAGACCGTCAGCATCCATCACACCGAGCAACAACTGCGTTAACGAAAGGATGAACTGTCTCTGTGGATGGAAACGACCTGCTGCGTGAAGTCCTGAAGGTGGAGGATAATACCATGAACATTACGGACATGAGGCAGAAACGTGAAGCTCACTGGATTCTCCTGCTTCGTTCATGTTTGAAGCAGAAGAAGAACAGAGCTTCTGTTCTCTGTTTCAGAACAAAAAAAGCCTTTCCTGACCTCCATCATCCTCACACTGTCTGAATTAAAACCGGAGCTGCCGGAGCTCGAAGCTCACTGAGCCCGCTGTGGTTTTCATGACGCGGCGAGTTCAGAGCAAAGTGACTCAGCACGGCAGGCAGCCGTCGATGTGCTGAAGGTGTCAGTTTGAGCTTCAGATTCGTTTTCATCTGCAAGTCCAAACAGATTCGGTCTGACAATCGACACTTTACGCTGGGATTCATTTCTTCGCTCTGACTCATCACTTCTTTGTCGCAGCAGAAACGGTGGGACGTTAAAATCATTTTATTAAGACAATCACAGCTGCTCTGATGACAAAAAACGGTAAAACATTCACATCCTGGAGGCCTCAGCTTCTCCTCCCGTCTACGTCTGTCTGACACTTTTCACTCTGACACAGAACTGATGGACTCCTGGGAGTTTCTGATTTATTTTGCTGCTTGTTTTTCCCTGCTGGCTTCATGAGATCAACCAGAAAAGCCTCAGACAAAGTCAACTTTCTCCTGATTAACTGGTCTGAAAAATGCTGCTTTACAGTCAGAATGATCAGGAGCTCGGTGACACGTGAAAAACGGGTCAGTCATGTGACACAGAAACAGGAAGTGCCTCGAACCATCGCTGACATAAAAAAACACCCTGAAACAGCTGCTGTGAATAACAGACACTTTTATCTTATCTTATATTTGATACTATGAGGATTTTTTGGTGCTAAATACTTCAGACTTTAACACATCATTTAGACGGTTCCACAGGTGAGTCACTCACCTGGTTGGCTGTCATGGTGGCAGTCTGTCGGGTTTCTTGGTTCTGCTCTCTCCTCTGGTTGGTGCTGGTCTCCTCTGGTGGCCTGGTGTTGTTGTTGGAGGTGGTGGAGTTTGTGGAGTTTGCTGCTGCAGATTCCGGCAGGATGACGGAGATCAGATCTCCTGAGACGATGCCACAGGCGGAGAGCGTCTGACCGGAGTCTGACAGGAGCTCAGAGCCGTTCAGAGACAAACTGAACTCTGTTTCTGCACTGAGAGACAAACCGAACATGTTCCTGGTGATTCAAAACTCTTTCAACAGCCGGGGGCACTTTGCCAAGAAACTAGCGACGAGAAACTAGAAACAACAAACAAAAAAGCAAAACTCTTTTTCTCTGTATTCCTGTAATCATGCTAATTTACACATATATGACTATTAAATAAGAAATTCACAGACACACATTAACACATGCAGATGATATATAAACTTCAACATATAAACATAGATAATAAAGAGAAAGAACAAAAAAAGGAAGCAAGAAAATTACACATTACTGCAACTCAAAACGATTCTTATTATCAGCGTATCTTTATTTAACACAAAAGTAACATATTGTTTGAATAAAAGTAGAATAATACCAATAAAATACAAGCAAAAACGTAAATATTAATATTGCTATTTCTCTTCCAATATCTTCTAATAATAGTGATTTAATCAGTGCAACCATGGCTGTGACAAAGCTGCGGTCTGACCTGAGGCCGTGACAGGACAGCAGCGTCTCCCTGATGTGGTCGATGAGCTCCGCCACACCGGGATCCTCTCCCGGTAACTCCACCCTGCAGGTCTGCCGGTTGATCCGAACCCGCAGCTTCATTCTGCGGACGAACGTGATCAATCAGCTGATCGATGCTCATCCTCACACACTGAAGCTACTGACAGATCTGCTTCATTACTGATTATTACTTTTACATCAGGTCTTTATTTGTGGTTTAGGAGTGAAGGCACATTTACTGCTTATTTAACATTTTGTCAGGCAACAAAAAGTCTGCAAAGTCATTGAATTAGACACGATTATTAAAGTAATGTGTTTTTCGTTGCTGTTAATATTTCCAAGTCCTAATTTAAAAGTAACTGTTCGTTAAATATCTACAGTTGAATATTAGTCCACGTACTTTTTGCCTCATAACGTGTAAAATTCAACATATTTGCAGCAACATTTCTGAAGAGACAAAACCACCAAAACATCAGATAAATATTTAAAATGAATAAAAGTAAATGGTTAAGAAAGGTGGCAGTAGTTCGGCTTGTTACCTGAGAAGAAAACAGATGTTTCGTTTTCGTTTCTGCTCTGAACGTTGTTAGCTAACAATCACGCGAAGTTGCTGCGTAACAGTGAAGCTAGTTAACTTGTGTTTACTACGTTAGCTAACTTAGCTGACTCGTTTGACCGACGTTTTGTTGCTAAAAGCAGCCAAATGAAAAAAAGAAAAGCACTCACATGTTTAATTTAAGTTATTGACGCCAAATCCGAGACGTTTTTAAAACATTTCTCCGGTGAAAGACTGTAAACAGTCCAGATCTGACTGAACGGCGGCGTCAGAGTCACACACAGCTACACAAACAACTTCCGGTTCCCGCGGCACAACATTTCAAAATAAAGCTTTACTAATTTGTTTAAAATTACACAAGTGAAAAAAGTGCAGTTTTTACGTATTTAAAAACATTTGAGTGAGTGAATTGAACGAACCTTACGTGTATCATCGTCCAGGATTATTTTACCCAAGAAGAGGCAAAACTAATGAGCAAAGGGAACCGAGTTTTAAAAAATACTCTTTATTTTGAAGGCCATTTCTTAAATTTCCGGCCCCTGTTTCTTGTCTGTTTTAAACTTGACTAAACGCATTTAACTACAATTACGGCAAGCGAGCAGTGAAGTAGCGGTTAGCATCAAACTTCGACCGAAAAAGACATTATCGACATGAAGGTTCCTGAACACCACACATTTTAAAGAGCTCCGCACTTCCAGAAAAACAACCAAAGACGAAACAAGTCGATTCGTTAGACGTGAATTTTTCATGCGTCATGCCAAAATAGAAACCGCGTTTTGCTGTCACTTCCTCCGGGCTTCCGTAGCGCTCTGACTGCTGGCACTTGGCTTCAGACAGCCGGTGAAACGCGACGTGTAACTTCGTAAAAAAACAAAGATTTTCGGATCACAACGATGAGTCGAAGTTACAACGATGAGCTGCAGTTTCTGGATAAGATCAGCAGCAACTGCTGGAGGATTAAAAAGGGTTTCGTTCCCAACATGCAGGTGAGACCGGACACACTTTTAGCCGATAACGTGGCTAGCTGGTTAGCAGATGTTCATACAGCCGGTTAGCACACGTTGGTTAGTTATGTAGACTTTAACCAGACAGGAAATATGACTCAAATAAAGCAAATGTTGTCACAAAAATCAGTAGAATTAGTTTAAAATCAGTCACAAACTGAAGTTAAATGCGCTTTGTGTTGCAGCCACAGATCAGAAACCAGGATGCCCATTAAAACAATAAAATCTAAAGTTCAGTTTTTATCTCTAAGCAGAACGTTACACATGTTTTTCCAGTAAATTTGGTTATTTTAAGTTGTTGTGACAAAAGAATGAACAGAATTTAAACAGAAAACACACAGTAATGTGAGTTAACAGTAAATCACCTCATCTGTCTGCTCATAATCTCACACTGAAAACGCTTAAAATGTTATTATTAATCTAATAATTAATCCTAATAATAAAATAAGGCTCGATCCTGCAACAGATAATGTGGGTAAATAATTCATCAGGTACAGAAGTGTTTTGTTTCATGGTTGTATAAATAATAAATTTGCATCATGTGAGCACAAAACTGAAAACTGCTCATTCAAAAAACATGTTATTGAAACAACAATGTGAGAAAATAAAGACTTTAAATGAACTTTGCACAGTTGATGGTCCAGCCCTGCTTCTGTCACATTTGCAAACAGAAGTACATTTTCTCATATTTGCTTCCATGTTTCATTCAAAAACAGCTCAAAGCTGATTAATCATAAAATGAAAGGTGGTCATTGATGTTCCACGCTGTATTGATTGATATTGATTGATCGTGCAGTAGTTTGAACAATCGAAGGTGTCCACATGAGCATGAACACTTCCTGTGTTTGTTTTGCAGGTGGAAGGAAACTTCTACGTTAATGATTCACTGGAGAAGCTGATGTTTGAGGAGCTTCGTAACGCCTGTCGAGGAGGAGGTCAGCGGCTCTTCACCTGCTTTTTTTTTAACACTGTAATCGTCTTCATGAGTTTAACTTCATGTATCTTTTTTATTTCAGGTATCGGTGGATTTCTTCCGGCCATGAAACAGATTGGAAACGTGGCGGCGCTGCCAGGGATCGTTCATGTGAGGACCACGTTCACGTTCTTTACGAACCTCAGACATTCTCAGATAAATGTGACAGTAAAAATGTGTCGACAGCTTCTTGTGGTCTGTTCAGAGTTTGATCTTCCTGTTTCCTCAGAGGTCCATCGGCCTCCCGGATGTTCACTCTGGATATGGATTTGCCATCGGAAACATGGCGGCGTTCGACATGAACGACCCGACTGCTGTGGTGTCTCCCGGTAAGTTTCCACCTCGTGTCTGTGGTCCCCCACCTTTTTAAGATCGCTTCAGATTCGATAAAGTGTGCAGAGGTCCTCACCTGATGCTCCTCTGAGCATTCATCATGCTTTACTTGTCCTGCAGGGGGCGTCGGTTTCGACATCAACTGCGGCGTCCGTCTGCTGCGGACGAACCTGGACGAGGGAGACGTTCAGCCGGTGAAGGAGCAGCTGGCTCAGTCGCTGTTCGACCACATCCCGGTGGGAGTCGGATCCAAGGGAGTCATCCCGATGGGGGCCAAGTAGGGAGGAGTCTTCCAGCACTGAGTCTGAACCTCAGCGGGAAACCCCCTCCACCTGCTCACCTGTGTTACCTGTGTGTGTTCAGGGACCTGGAGGAGGCTCTGGAGATGGGGGTGGACTGGTCTCTGAGGGAGGGGTACGCCTGGGCCGAGGACAAGGAGCACTGCGAGGAGTACGGCAGGATGCTGCAGGCCGACCCCAACAAGGTCTCATCCAAGGCCAAGAAGAGAGGCCTGCCGCAGGTATCCCAGCTGCCCCGGAGCTCAGAGGCTCGGAGGCTTTACAGAAAAACATCTCACCTGTCTGTTGTGTCTTAAGTTCTGCAGAAAATGCCTTCAGTCACAGAAACAGTGTCTGAACTCACAGCTGTGTGTTATGTTTTCATATTAAAAGCTTCTTTCTCGTTACGTTAAGTCGCCCTAACCGGTCGTCTCTGTGTTTAATGCTCATGAGGCTGTTTGTATCCGTGATGCTAGCTTGCTGTATGAAAAGACAAACGCTGAACTTCAGCAGAGATGAGTCTTTATGTCAGTGGAGAAGATGGACTGCACATTAAAACCTGGTCCAGGAACCTGAAAGCTAGCAGGCTAACATCAGTGCAGCTCCTCCCACAAGCTAAAGTTGGCGTTAACGTCTCTGATGGTTTTTGTTTGAATGCCCTCTCATCATATTTTGGCTCCTGTGTGTGTTTGTGTGGTGAAGCTGGGAACTCTGGGAGCAGGAAACCACTACGCTGAGATCCAGGTGGTGGACGAGATCTACAACGACTACGCCGCTAAAAAGATGGGCATCGACCACAAGGGTCAGGTGTGTGTGATGATTCACAGCGGCAGCAGAGGCCTCGGACACCAGGTCGCCACAGGTAGGAGACTCTCACACACACACACACACACACACACACACACCTGGAGGACAGGTTTCTGAAGAGAGGAATTAACCTAAAAATGCGGCTCAGCAGAGTTTCAGTGCAGCCATGTTCAAAGTTTGGTGTTTAATTTTGTGAAAGTCTTTTAAAATCACATAAAAACTGCAGAAAACGACATAAAATCAGGACACAGAAGCACTTAAAATGAATCCTGACGATGTTTAAAAAAAAATGTCCTGGATGTTGCCGACAGACGCTCTGGTTGCCATGGAGAAGGCGATGAAGAGAGACAAGATCACGGTGAACGACCGGCAGCTGGCGTGCGCTCGCATCACGTCGCAGGAGGGACAGGACTACCTGAAGGGGATGGCTGCTGCGGGGAACTACGCCTGGGTCAACCGCTCGTCCATGACCTTCCTCACCAGACAGGTAAACACACCTGGAACACCTGGAGGAGAGCTGGGAGATGAAGAACATCTGCCACAGATTTGGTTTCTCACAATGAAACTATGAGAGAAGTTTTGATGAAGATGAGCTCGTTAAAAACTCTGTTTTGGCTAAAAAAGGGCATTTTTGAGGCTGATTTTGTGTGAAACACTAAGAAAAACATTGATTTTATTCTTGTTTTTGGCAGCAGATTTGTTACCAAATTACAGCTTCAGCACTATTAAACTCCACTTCCTGTAAGATGTGAGATGTTTTAAATCAGAGACGTTTTGTTCTCCCAGAAGATGTCGACCTTTGTAGTCTGAATGTCTCTGAGATAAATCTGGTTCCACGAACTCGATCTTTGGAGCTTCAGGGTCGGTTTCTCCTGAAGACAGCAGATGTTTAAAGCTTTTTTGGATTTTTCAGGCCTTTTCTAAAGTGTTCGGCACAACGCCGGACGACCTGGACATGCACGTCATCTACGACGTTTCTCACAACATCGCCAAGGTGGAGGAGCACGTGGTGGACGGGAAGCAGAGGACGCTGCTGGTCCACCGCAAAGGGTCCACCCGAGCTTTCCCCCCACACCACCCGCTCATCCCCGTGGACTACCAGGTACAGAACTCCTCCGACCGTCTGATTATGGAACCAGGTTTCAGATCCGACTCAGCGTCCGTCGTTTCTTCTTCTTGATGTTGTTTCAGCTCACAGGTCAGCCGGTGTTGATCGGAGGGACGATGGGAACCTGCAGCTACGTCCTCACAGGGACCGAACAAGGCATGACGGAGACGTTCGGCACCACCTGTCACGGAGCGGTACGAGCCTCCATCAGCTCACAAACAGTCACCGCACCGTCAGGCTGCAGATCAAAGGGCTTCACCCGAGCAGCCGCCACATGGTTATGAGATAAAACACGCTGATCTCTGACTTCTCCTCCGTCCTCCTGCTGTTTCAGGGCCGCGCTCTGTCCCGAGCGAAGTCCCGCAGGAACCTGGACTTCCAGGACGTCCTGGACAAGCTGGCCGACATGGGCATCGCCATCCGAGTGGCTTCACCCAAACTGGTCATGGAGGAGGTGAAACATGTTTGGTTTTAAATGTGTTAAGATGCTAAACTGTCTTCCAGTACGAATTTTCAATGTTGAATGTGTTGAATGAATAATATTTTGTTTGACTTGTTGCAACAGTTTTGTACCAGATCTGATGTTACAGGGACAGTTTTTCTAACATTTTTAAAGAGTTTGTTTCAATTTATTTGTGTGATTAAAGGTTTTTATAAACATATTTAGTATGAAGACGGTAAAAAATTCAGCCTGTTTGTTGTTTTTTTTTTCCTTCAGGCTCCTGAATCGTACAAAAACGTGACGGACGTCGTCAACACGTGTCACGACGCTGGAATCAGCAAGAAGGCGATCAAACTGCGGCCGATCGCTGTGATCAAAGGCTGAAGCTGCACGACTTTAAATTTAAAGACAATTTACGCCAAACAAAGGATGTCGTGTTCAAAAACACGAGAATCTTCAGAAGCAGAAGATGTTTGTCGGAGCTTTGCTTTGGTTTTTTTTTTTGGTTTTTTGGTGTGGAATGAATTTTTGTTGAAGAAACTGAGCAGAAACTGTTCGGGTTAAATCTGTGACTCAAACAAAGTTGGTCACTTACATCTGAATCTGTGTGAAATGCTCCTTTTCAGTTCAGCTCAACTCCAAGTTTGAAGTTTGAGTCAAAAAGCTTTGAGCTAAAAACAAACTAAAGCTCAACGTGCTGCCGTAAAAACTTTCCTCTGACATGAAAAATGTATAAAAAAGTGCAAAAATGGGAATACTCAAAGTACAAGTACCTGAAATAAGTATCCTGACTCACGTATTCATCCTCATGCTTTCTCTCTTTTCTTGTATCATAAGTTACTTCTGCATGTGTTTGGCTGATGAGCAACAAATAAAGCAGAAGCTTCGACACGTTTGATTAGTAACTTTTATTGGTTCTAACAGAAGATTCATCACTTATTAAAAAAACATTTTAATCAAAGAAGAAAAGATCTTACTTAGATGTGAGCAAACCAGTTTGCTGAAGATGAGAAGTTCAAATAAAATCAGGCTGTAATAACCTGAACCTCCATTATTAACCATTTAAAGAAGCTGATGATCTGAAAATAATCTGATGTCTTAATTTTTATTTGGCTGATATTTTTAAAACAGCTGATAGTTGGTATTTGGTAAATGATGTGTTTATGTGGATTGAACTCAGTTAACTTGGTTAATATGTGAATGAAGTGCAGATCCTGATGGAACAGAGTGACATTAAACGGTTCAGACAAAACGGTTCTGCATTTGGAGAAAAATGTGTTGATTTGTTTGTAAAATATTTAATTTTTTCTGCAGAAAACTGAAAAATAGCACAAGAATGAACAAATCTGAAATGTTGAAAACTGTCCTGCAAATATGTAGAAACAATAAATCAAAACTGAAAGTGGTTTTGGGGCATTTAACAAAGATAAAACACCTTTCCACTTCTGGAAATGTCTGATTTTACAGCACAGAGCTCAGTTTCTGTAGCCTCAGAGCAGCATGTAGCCGGTTTTTAAGGAGAATCTGGGTGATTTTTTGAGTAACAAACATATCCAACATCTTGCTGGCTGCTGGTTCTTGTTGTTACGGTGGTTCAGTGAACTCCTGCTAAGCTAAGCTAAGCTAAGCTAAGCTAAGCTAAGCTAAACATGTCTTCTTAAAGCACCAGCTACCAAGCAGAGGGAAGCTGTGAGCCTCATCAGAAGAGTGAAACATGTTGTTTCAGCAGTTTGCATGGAAAACTTTTTAAACTGTTTCTCAGTGATCTTGCACACAGAAAACCTTTGAAGAAACGGCACAACTCGAACTTCACAGGCTGCATTTTGAGAAAAAGTTTATTAGGTGAAGGATAAAGTTGGTAATATTCTTTACATTTGTTCTTGTCAACAAATCCCATCTGCTGAGCGAAACCAACAATAACTGGATCCTAATGACAAATACTGTCTCAATCCAAATGTGATTTCTTCCTGAAAAAGCAGAATTTCATCAGATTTCAGGTGAAAACTCGTGTGAGCAGCTGTGATGGTTGATTGCTTTATATCGACTTACCAGGAATTGATGGATTTTGGGCCGACAGCCACAAAACTGCTGAGATTAATTAACACTTTTTCTTGTTTTTTTTGGCTTTTTGTAGGATTTATTGACAATCAGAAACAATGTAGAGCAACAACCCGAACTGAAAACTAACTTTACTTAAACGCCTGTATGACCACGTTTACATGTAAGCGACTCTTTCAGGCACTTTCTCTGCAGGTTTTCAAAAGGCAAAGTTTGTGGGACGATGCAAGAGATTTAAAGCTGAAGAAAAACTAACCGGATAAATGAAATTACCAGGAATGCAGCGAACATCACGAACTGGTTTTAGCAGTGGTAACAGAAAGTTTGGGGGGGGGGGGATGTACAGAGAGACAGAACAAAGTGGGACAACACAATACTGAAGAGTTTAAAGGAGAGAAACGTCTGTACAGGGCCAATCGTTAAACGTGGATTTGTGTGTTTTACATCAGCAAAGGTGAACAGACAGTTTGTACAGTTTCACTGGTTTCATTTCTGTTTGACAGCTTTTTCACAGTTTTGCTCGCGTTGCATAATCAATTCATCAATTATCATGATTTGTCACAAGAGCTTGAATATAAAGTTCCTCCAGCTGCTTCTGTTCACGAGCGGATTCATGTTTTCACACGAGCTGTACATGAATTATTCCTATGGATTAGTTTACCTGTTTGTTTTTGTTTTTTTTATGGAAGCTCATTAACACCAAAAAAAGAAGAAGAACTAAAGCAAATGTTTGAAAAAAATAAGTTACATTTATGATAAAACAAAATATTGACTTCTTTTGGTCAAAATTTTAAAATTTACTTCAGCAAAAGTTTAAGTCAACATGAAGCTAACCTTTATAAATATTTTCAATCACAAGATCTTCCATTTAACAAAATGAGAATTGAAAATTATGAGATTTAGTCAGTCAGCAGGATGAGATTTGCAAAGGTCAAATTATGAGAAACTAAGACGAGAATCCGACAAAAATATGTAAAAAGTAAATAATGATATAAAAAAAAAAATGTTGGCCTTTTTGGAAACATGACATGTTTTAAATCGAAATTGTTAAATTTCCTGAAAGTTTAAGAAGAAAAGCAAAATAAATAAAATACTCAGAAAATTCTGACTTAAAAGACAAAATGAGATTTCAAAGGTCGTTCGTATGAGAAGTCAGAATCAGGTTGAATTATCTTATTAATCATTTTAACATTTTTAACTTGTAACCCTTTTTATTTTTCATTTTTTGGTAACAATGGGCTTCCATACTTAGATCCAGATGGGAATGAGGATTAAAAAAAAACTAATCTAGGAACTTTATTTACATTTTTAACATCTTATTCTCTTATTTACAATTTGTTCCATTTCATTTTCATCTGAAATTTAAACAGCACCAAACATCAGTCACAAAAATATTCTGTTCCACCGTTTGTGTCTTCAAATGCATCACAAACTCATCACCAGGGGCTGATTTAACTGAAACTTGATCATCTTCATCCCAGCAGGTAGCAAATAAAAAGGAAGTGAGATAAAGATAAAACTGGAAACATGTTCAGTGGATGTTTGTGGATTGATTGAGGCTGCAAGAACTTAACGGATCACTTCAAACTTCAAACTTCTCCATCCGATCAACACACAAAACAACGCCACATTCTGAATTTAAAAAAAAAAAAAAACAATTCAGCCCTTATTTTTTGTCCATTCTGTGGCAGCAACAACATCCAAAAAAACTTAAATCTAGCATGTTTTGAAATGTGACGTCTAATGTGAAGGTTCGACTAGAATAAAGCTATAGTTTCACATCGTTAATATATTTACCAAATGTTTTCCAGACGGCTCCTCTTCTCCCGCAGATCTCCGTTAACCTCTAAAAGCCCTTTTCAACACGACTTTCCACAAAGTTCTCCACATTTCTGACCGTCAGTCGAGCTCCTTTACGTCTCGAGTCCACATGGACAGCTCGTCTGGTCGGCGGTTGGAGGGATTTTATCCGTCCATCGACCTTCTGTCCACGTCTCGACTTAGACGGACCGGGCTTTGTTATGCATTCACGCTGTAAGTGCAAAAGCAGCTCCTATGCTAAGTTCCATTGTTTTTTGTTGTAAGTGGCGTGTGCGACCACTTCCTGTGAAGTGTCCCTCAGTCCCAGTGAACTTCCAGTTTTAGTTTCTACTGTTTGGCTCGCTGAAAAAACGCCTGCACACACAGAAGAAGAAGAACATCACAGCATCAGAAACATGAAGAAGAGCCGGCTCGTCTCGTGGGTCAGAAACGCTGAATGACATCCGGCTGCAGATGTTCTGTCCAACCTTTTTTTTATGCTATCAGTTTTCATGAATATTTGCTGTTTTTGCTTGTTATTTTATATCTTTTACTTTATTC
>JAPZDV010000015.1:18512918-18524258 GCA_029814665.1 Acanthurus lineatus
CTTTTCTGATGGGTGTATTCCTGGTTTAATCTAAAAAAAAAAAACTGTTAAAGAGAAAAGAGGGTTTTTTTTGTTTGTTGGTTTCTGGTTTAGGTTACATGATCATTAGAGTTTTGTTCTTTTTCCACTTTGAATGTCATATTAAGGTTAAAGAATACACAGTTAGATTAAAGAAAGATAATTGAAAGATAAAAAGTAAATGTTTTATTTTACCTTTTTAAACTCAGTTCCTTAGTGCGTGTCTTGTGTCCCCTTTGCTGTCCGGTACCCGTTTCTCCTGAGCGATCTAAAATCTTCTGATACTCTGGTCCATATCAACTGTTTATTACATTTTATTTGTGTGTAAAAGGATTCAAAAGAATCACTTCTGGTTGTTACAATGACAATGTGGATGATGCAGAGTTGTGGGAAGACCTATCCAGAGGTGAATGGGAGACTGTGGACCAGATGCTCATCAGAGGAAGCCCTAAAGGTCAGCAAGGCTTTGCCCACACACTGCAGTTAACTGTTGGTGACGGCCTCAAGGACGCAAGGGTCATGAACAGCGCCTTTGCAAAATGCTCCAAACTGAGCTCTCTGCTGCAAACATCTAGCACCTTTAAAGATGCATTTGAAGAGAAGTTTGGGCGGCAAGGGATCCCTGCTGCTGTGAACACACGGTGGGATTCAACTCTCCGCCAAGTCAAAGCAGTGCTGTCATTCAGTCATCAGGAAGTGTGCAGTGTTGTTCAGGGCACAGGCCACAACCAGCCGGTCTTCTCAGTGAGGGAGGGGAATCTCATGAAGGAGCTTGGTGATGTCCTACAGCCATTTGCCGAGGCCACCCATCTCACTCAGGGGGAGGAAGCTGTGAGCGTCGGCTCCGTCCTCCCCTGTGTATCATCACTAAACCACCATTTGGAGAAAATGAAAAAGCAAGTGCGCTTCCTGGGAAGCATGGTCCATAGCCTGCAGTGCTCTCTCCAGAAAAGACTCCGGGGTTCATTTGTTCATGTGAAAATGTCCTCAGCAGCACCAGGAGAAGAGCTGCCATTTGCAGAGCCACTCTACATCAGAGCGGCTGTCCTGGACCCAGCATCCTCCATGATGTGGCTTCAGCATGACGTGCTGGTCACTGATGACGTAAAGAATGACGCTGCTGATACGGTGAAAGGTCAGTGAATGTGTTTATTTACAACCATACAGTTAGGAATGTCTTTGCATCACCGTTATCAAATGATGTCTGCTATGGACTTTGAAAGCTTTTGATTGACAAAATGTTGAAATAACAATATAAAAGACGTTAAGAGCTTTTTATGCGAGCATATGGAACTGAACTGAGAAATAATGAATGACACTTGCCCTTTAAATGAACTCTTTTTGTCTTTTTTGTCTTTGTTTTTATCAGATCTGATTCTACACGAGGTGTCACCTGGCACAACACTCCAGAGTCCTGAACACCAAGAGGTGGAAAA
The DNA here is from genome assembly GCA_029814665.1 of Acanthurus lineatus. Taxonomy (NCBI): domain Eukaryota; kingdom Metazoa; phylum Chordata; class Actinopteri; order Acanthuriformes; family Acanthuridae; genus Acanthurus; species Acanthurus lineatus. The sequence goes on from JAPZDV010000015.1 coordinate 18,514,373, forward strand.
GCAGCAGGAACAGAGCTCTGGGTTCTTCTCAGAGTACAGAAAACGTCGCAAGCAGGACACAAGCAGCAGTCCAGAGACACAACTGAAGAACTGTTCTGGCCTTTGTTGTGGGCAGGCTTGTCTGTCCTTTTGGGATACAAACAGGAATATCCTTCCTGCACTTTTTCCAGCTGCAATGAGAGCTCTTTCAGTGCCGGCATGGAGCGCCCCAGTTGAGAGGGTCTTCAGCCACGGTGGAGTCATCATGAGGCCACGTGGAGCTCGGCTTGCAGACGAGACCCTTTCAAATCTTATATTTTGCAAGTGCAACAGCGTGTAAAAAGGCAGATAGTCTCCAGACAGACAGAGAGATGTGAAATGTAAAGTTTGATGTTGTATCCTCGCTGTGAGGGAATCTTTTTCTAAGAACAATAAACTGTTTTGTACTGAAGTTCAAACTGTTTGGAGCTCTGGTGTCTCATGAAACACATACAGATGTTTCTGATGCTCTATGTTAGCTTTATTTGTTCTGACTTTTATCTGTTTGCCTTTTTCTTGTGAATTGCAAGGCGACTCAAATATTTCAAATGCTGTTAAAAAGTGAGGCAGAGGTGGTTTTGTTTGCATTGAAAGCCATAAATGAATATTTTTCTGAAGTTATTTCTGTTTAGTTTGATTCCATGTATTTTACTGAATATCAGTAATTACAGTGCAGTGGATAAATTGGCCCATGACGTTAAGTGGCAGTCACTAATACCTTGTCTTTCCACTTTGTTAAGATGGGATTGTGCAGGTAAAATAAGGTGACTTGACTTGAGAAGAAAAAATGACTTGAGACTTTGACATGTGTGACTTGGTCCCATGTGTGGCTGCAGGAAAGACCTCAGTCAGTGATGGAAAACCTTCTTGTCAGTGAGTCACAGTCATAAACATGTCAAATCATTTCAAAGGCATGAAAAAAGTCGAAGTCTGAGCTGACTTCAGCCGGCGGTATGTGGAACCGACTCCAAACCAAACAGCAGAAAAATGGGACTCAAACTGGTGATTCTGATGGTTAATTAAATTCTAATATACAGCTGCATGTTTATGAAGCGGATCCAACGATTAGCGCTCGCTCAGCAGCAACATTTTCCATTATTTGTGAGCAGCTCTTTTAAAGCACTTCTGACAGGAAACAGGTTACAGCTTCAGAAATCATTTCCATACAAAGACGCTCAGTATATTCAGCTTTTTTTATTGTGGGAATTACAGGACTGTTCAGGGTTTTTTCACTGCACAGAGAGTCAAAGTTCTTCCCAGTGGAGCTCACTGTGGACGTGACGTCGTCAGGAAGTTCAGTATAACTGTCTGACATAAATGTTTGAAATACTGTTGAGTTCCTGCACCAAACCTGAAGAACAGGCCTGTTTATGGCTCTCACAGAAAATCCCACTCTTGTGCTTGAAGCTGTGTTTGATGAAAGGATGGAGCAGCTCTGATCACCTCCTTTTCAGTCACCAGGTGAAAAACCCTGCTGTAAAATCTTTCAATCCATGTTTCAAATCATTTTTGAAGTCAAATCGAAACTTAAATTCTTTACTTTTGGTGTAACCATGAAACATTCAACTGCTTATCATAAACATGAACAAATATAAAGTGATCATAAGTATTTAAAACAGAGAGATTTCTCAGCAGAATCAGCTGACCGAGTTGACTCGTAGGAAATGTGATAATGACACAGCTTTTATGAACCGTCAGCTCACCACCAACTGAGCTAAAGAGCTAATAACTGGTTAGCTTGGTGGCTAAAGAAGCTCACCAACCAGCCCGTTGAGTTTCAGTTACATAGAGCCCAGATTCCTCTGCAAAGATATGTGAACACATTTTCTATCACAAAGTAAAAAAAAGCATGCAAAATTCACTGCTGTTGTAAAAGACGTGTGGTGAATTTTTTAACTCAGTCTCTCACAGTTTGTCTCTCTGAATGTCTCTTTGGTAGTTTATTGCTCTCAGGACTGATACAAATCCATCACAATGGTTTTGGAGTCTTAGAACAACTGTTTCTCTTTGAAGACAGTTATCCTCTCCGTCTTCCAGCTCCTCCACATCCATCAGCAGGTTCGACCCGGTCTGTCCTCGTCTCCACCTGTCAGCTGCTCCCTGAAGCCCTGACACTACGAGTCTTTATGCCCTGTGGACTTTGTGGCTTGAGGCTTTGCCACTTGGTGCCCACAAAGAGTTCTTGGAAGGCTGAGGATCCACGAAGCCTTCAGCCCAGGCCACAGAACAGTAAACCTGGCCGAGGTCGAGACCAGACTGTGGTCGGGTCCAAGCCTCAGGCCAGCCTTCGCAGACAGGACAACACCAGAGCATCCGATGGAATGAACAAAAACCCCACCTTCAGTAAACAAACACCCTCAAATAAAAAGTTGCTGTTTTAGATAAATGCCAGCATGTGTGCGCTGAAACCCTGGAGGCCTGTCGGTTTGTGTCATCACTGTCGTAAAGAGGCTCATATCACAAGAAGAGTCAGCGTCAACCAAAATGACCTGTCACATAAAACCATCACCACTCTGTTAAATCACCCTCGGAGGTCAGAACTTTTCCTGATGGTTTCCTTCCAGAGAAACAAGGCAGAGCATGTTTGGAGCACAAAACTACCTTTCTCCAGTGTGAAATAAAAGCCAGCTCAGCTATCGGGAGCATGGCAGAATCCACAACCTGCTGACTCAGATTCAAAGCCTTTGATTGACTGGCTTTAAGTTTGCCCAGTTTTCTCCTGGAGGAGAGTGAAGCAGGGACAAACCAGGACTGAACCCAGACCACGTCTACGTTCTGCAGCAGAGGAATGTGCTAAAAGCTCCGTCCACGCCAGCCAAACACTTTCCCCTCGCATTAATGTTTCTCAGAACCTCCCACGAATCTTTGGACCCGCCGGAGCCAAGACGACATGTAATCACAAAGATCAACAAACCCTTAACAGCTTTTACAGAGGATCACCATGACCAGCTACGGGCCAGTTTTAAAAAAGGTGGAAACACACTGACACACACACACACAGAGTGTTATTGAAAAGACACACACAGTTTTTGTGCTGAGAGTCAGGCAACAAAGCTTTCTGAAGAACCAAACTGCTTGTTCAAATTAAAGTTTGTTGGTGTTGCATTCAGTCAAAATGGGGACATCTAGTGGTCACAACTTGGTGCTGCAACTGCATGTGATCTCATTACTGCCATCTATGGTATTACCGGGTATTACAGGGTCAGTTATCAGTCCGCAGACAAGCTAGCAGCAGGTGAGGCTACACAGCAGTGCTTTGAGCTAAATGCTAACATCAACATGCTAAAAACCACTTAAATGCACTGATGCTAAGCAGGTTTACAGCTAACTTTGGTAACCATGTTTTTGTAGCATGATGGCTCAACACAAATGCATATTTGGTGCATATATGGATCATGTGAGATCTGAGAGGGGTTCCCGTCTCTGTGATGATCAGCTGTCTCTCCTCTGCCACTTGCAGACTGACTGAACCTTCTTCTTCTCTGGTGGCCTGGAAACGCTGGTGTTGTTGTTCAGGTCTGCAGGATGTGAGCTGTTTTTGGAGAGACGTCAGCTGGACGAGTCTGCTCGCTGCAGGGCTTCGTGTCTCTGCTGTTCGCAGTTAATCAATGCAGCCTCGTTACAGGAGAGGACGTCGGTTTGAGGACGGAAACAGTTAAGTGCAGCTCGTTAATCCCATTAACATGCATAAAAGTGTGTGTTTGCTCTGCTAATTGGGCTGAATTATTCAATTTGTCCGTTTTGGAAATGATGTTTGGACGGCTAATTTGGGGGGGACATTTTCCATGAAAAGAAGAAAGACGGATCTGCAGTCTGACGCCGGAGTTCAGAGAAAATAAACAGATCATGAGGCAGAAAAAGAAGCAAAATGTGAGTCGTGTGGCGTCTGTAAGCGGCACAAACAGGCCTTGAGTGGATGAAACTGAAATTCAAATAAAATGTAAAGAAATCCTGCCATAAATACTCCAAACACCTGTTGTCAAGACAGAGACTTGAAGTGGACAGACAGGAGTAATTCAGACAGGTGATCTTGTGTTGTTCAGCACCCATGACGACGCTGCTCTCAGGTCGACGGGTCTCAGTCATATACGGAACACATCAGGCAGTCTGTAGTTTAAGACAGAATATTCAGTTTTTATCCGTCTTCAGAAATCATTACGATGAAAAATAATAAGCGTTATTTATTCAGCACATTTTAAACTTATTCTACAACCTCTTTATGTTGGTGATCAAAACATTTCAGGAGGAAATAAAATGAAAAATACTGCAGAAATAAAATGGAACAAAGTCCGGCTAACTGTCTTTGGTTCAGTTTTACATTCACCTGTCCATGTTTTTGCCTTCAGTTCATTGCAAAATCAGCCTTTGTTGTGCTGTTTTGAAGGTCCATGTTCTGCACGCTGAGACAACAAGAATGAATCAGAAGCAGAAAAGCTGAACGTAATCAACCGTTTCCTTGATAAAGGTTCAGTTCAGGTGATCAGTTAGAGCAGACAAAGCAGGCTGGAGCATGAAGGTAGAAAACAGGCCTTATTTAGCCAAAATCTGTTGTTGTTATGTTCACATCGTACGCAGACTGAATTCAGAAAAGTTTGATTGAGTAAAAAGACCGAATGCAGGACTCAAAGCAGGCAGGTTGAGTTTGAATCCAAAAAAATAAAAACTCTGCAGATTGAGGTCAATAATGAAATATTCAATCAACAAATAAAAGTGTAAATTCAGATACTGCATCACTGATATGATACATGTTCATGTGAAATAAGCCATTCTGCAGAATAATTACTTTTACTTTGTCACTTCCAGTGCATTTAATGCAACATTGTACTTTGAACTCTGTGGAAATTTGTCTTCCAGCAGTGCTGAAGTGAACAACTGCCTCAGTGCTTCAGTTATGTTTTCATTGTTTTTCTTGGACTTTCTCTGTTGGTGACAGTGAAAATGTAGAACTGCGTGTTTTCTTTTCTTTTGACTGTTGCTTTGTGAATGTAACGTCTGCAAATTAAGTCAGCGGAGGCCTCTGGAAAGCTGCTAACATCACTGCGCTGAGGTCAGGACCGTCTGTCAGCTGGTTGTGGAGTTTTTCTGCCAAAACAAATCGATGAATCCACATCTGAGCTGCGTCTTTCAGCAGAGGCGACTGTCTTAACGTGGCGCCGCTGATGTCGCTCAGATTCTCCATCATGACGTTCTTCCAGACTAAAGTCAGCACCAGAACTCTGGAAGCAGCAGCCATGAACAGATCTGAGAGGAGAAGAAGAAGCTCACTGACAGGCCACACCCACGACGAAGTATTCAGCGTTACATAAGAGGAGAGCAGGATGCAGACAAGCCACCAGACCGTCCACAGCGTGATGAGCCGCCTGTCGGCCTGCTGTGGGCTCAAACAAACAGTCAGAGTATTAACACTGCACAGTAAACACACTCCTCCACAGCTTAAAATCCTGCTTTGTAAAAGACTGCAACCAACGATGCTTTTCACTCCAGATGGTTAAAATGAACGTGAATCAAACTTTAATACATTACCTGGTCTGTGAACATCTCTGCCTGAGTCCGTCACACAGATTTTCACCAAGGAAATAAATCAATCCCATGATCCCACACTGCCTCATGAGATCATCAGACTATATCTTTTATTTTTATTGTTTGAATAGTGAGACCTCTAGTGGCAGAAATGACGTGTTGTGCATTAAATATCAGAGAAAAACTGTAGTGACTGAAATAACAGAGGAGATGGCATTCAATTTCTATATTTCAATTTATTTTCAGGTCTGCCAGCTTCATTTTCATCATCATGGGGTTTTATTTTCCTTTCTTTCAGTTGATCTGAGAGTCCAGACTGGATTTAACTTCAGAGAAACACGACTGGATTCAGGATTAGACTCAAAGATAACACAAGAACAGAGAGACAGACTGTGAAAATGCTGCTTGCTTCGCTCTGAGTTTGGTGTTTCTGGGTTTTCTTCTGTCCCTACTGTGTATCTGATGTTGGTTTTAATGCTTCTTAAAGGCCCATCTAAGAATAATCATTGCAACATACATGATGTGACATACGTGTCCTCACAAATAAACAATAAATAAAAAAATATCCTCAATTCATGCAGTCATTAAATGCGCCTTTAGAAGCACTTTCAGGGTTTCTAAAACTCCTCACATGGATATTTTGCTGGTCAAATAAAACTGAGAAAATCTGCCAGGAACAGCTGTCATTTCAACAAATATCACTGATAAATCACAGCTGACAAAATGTAAACACTGACCAACAAAACAAGAATGAGGCTTCAGAATGTTGTTGCAGGTGTAACTTCAGGTTTTGATCATAAATCTGCCACTTTTACCTTTTTTAACTGACAAGGGTCCATTTTTGTATTCTGGGGTGTTTTAATGGTTGCAACCTCTAGGGGGCACCAGTAAGATTTTAAAAACTGCAGGAAAATCTGGGATAAATCAGTGCTGTCATAAAGAAATTCTTTACTAAACTGTGTAATCTAACAGAAAAATGAACAAATTGAATACACAAAGGAAACACCGGAGGTTGTTAATGTTTCTGAGGTCACAGAGGTGGTTACACCGCATTTCTGATGGATGAGACTCAATAAAAGGTCAGCGTCAGTCTGACATATTGGTCTCAAACCAGAACAAAGTCATCAGTGTCGGACCTGCTGATTGATTCTGACTGATTCCACGTTACTCTGATCGCTTCTGTCATCATTAAGCAGGTCGGGGATTTATTTCTGCGGTCCTGCACGTCCTCCCTTTGGGTTCGCTCAGTCAGGCTGAATAATGAAGGACGGAAACAAGCCATTTATCCTGCAGGGATCCTGCAAAACACATCCAGCGACAGGAAGAGGGAGGACTGCAGGTATTCTGACTGTAGGAGCTTTGTGCGTCTGAGCGCATGCAGAAAATCATTTGAGGGAGGTGAAGGTGGAAATAATTACACAGGAGTCTGAATTTTCTCACGGCTGCAGCCCTCACGCTGCTCAGCACCTCTGACCCCCTGAGGGCCTCGATCGTCAAGAGCAACGATCTCAGTGCAATTCTGCATGGGAGGACGAACAAACGTGTGAAGCTTCAGGTGAATTTTGAAAAGGCACTTTCTTCTCAGCTTGAGTTTGCACGAGTGTTCATGATCTCCTGAGGATGACTCCTGATGGTCCCGATGACCCTTTCCTCTGGCGCCACCATCAGGACAAATGTTTTGCTTGACAAACACTTTCATGACAAATCACCTCTGAAAGTAATTCATGATATTTACATGGTTCATTCATGCTCCTCCGAGGAAGATTCATACAGGATTTGAAACGGTCCACAGGCAGATTTAAATTCAGTTTTCTCCAAGTGGAATCTGGACTCATGTGCATGTGAGTCTCTGATCAGCAGAAATCTGGTTTTCTGCAGCTTCACTGAAAGGATTTGATCTCTTCAGTCGTGTTTGTGTCTCCATGCAGCTCAGTCGTTCGTCGTGTCCCATGTTGACATGTTTGTCAGAAGTCAGCAGAGACTCGGCATCCTGGAGCCGGAGAGCGAGCCTCTCCCAGCTCACAATCAAAACAAGGAAGAGGAGCTTTCAGCGCAGAGCTCCACACCCAGAGAGAGAAACCCGAGCCGGGTGGATCACACACATGACGGCCTGGAGCCTGGAGGACGGCTGGAGGAGCAAACGGCTGCAGCTCTGCAGGAAAACAAACATTTACTGCACAGAGACAACAAGGCTGCGATTAAACCAAAGTTCAATATCTAATCTGGATTCACATCAGATCCTTTTTGATTTAAACAGAATCTGTTATTAGATGTTTTATCACAGGTGGCAGAAAAAAAAATGAGACTGAAATTTTTTTCTTAACTTTAAAGTTTTTTTTGACAGAAAAACTGCTTTTCGCATCTTGTATTTTACCCACAATTCTCCTTTTTTCTTTTGTCCTCAGTTGCTGTTTTACGTTTAAAATTGAATTAAGCAAAATTCTTTTTTTAAATGTGGCCACACTGGCGTTTACGTATCTGAAAATCACTGTGTTTCTGACTGAACATCACACTGATTTCCTGATTAAACGCGTCTTTAAGCTCTTAATTTGGTCTCATCTGGTTCATGACCAACAGCCCAGTCGCTGGTCTGCAAAGCTAAACTGTGTTAAATTTGTATGTTTGATGTGCATCATGTCAACATTTCTACAACACGTGTCAATGACGTGGATCTGGAGTTCACACAGATCACAGATGAGGCCGACATGACAGCGAGACGACCCCTGACAGGCGTCCACGCCATCCTTCGATTCCAAGGCTACGGTGCGCAGCTGAGTTTGTAGAGACAAAACCAGGAATTTTAGGCCAAAACTTGATCAGTTTTTAATCCTAAGCAAGTGATTGTCGAGCTTAAACTTTAGCAGACCTGGACCAAAGAGCTGTCACAACATAAAACTAAAAAGTAAAGAGACATGAAGTTCAAAGTTTCAGTATATCTGTGGGTTAAAGAAACATACAATTTATTCTGACAGGTGGGTTGTGACCAAGTACCTGTAAATCTTTGTGTCGCTGCAGGTGTAACACGCTGAGCTAACGAAGGAAACATGCCTGCTAAACATCAGCATAGTAGCAGGATAGCTTTAGCATTTAGATCAAAACACTGCATGCTAAAGGAGGGATTCATTAGATTCAGATTCAGATTAATAAAAAAAAATTAAGTAAAACACACACGGATCAAACTAATAAACCCAGACCTGTTCAAACCAGTTTAAACTAATCCAAATCATTTCTGAACTCTAATTCAGTTCCTTCCCTTCAAATAAAATGATATTGATATTTTATGGGGGGGTCACATTCCACTTCTTGCTCTCAGGTAGAGAATATATTTCAAAATAAAATATGAGCACTGAGATGAATAAGTCAGAGATGAGAGAGTGTGTGGGGGAGAGTTACGGCGGGCAGAGGAGAGGCTTGGACAGGGTTACAGACAGATTCATTACACCGTGATGATTTCTGCGAACGCTTCAGGAAAACAGCCAAAGAAAACGGCTTGATCTGTTTCTTTTTATCCGGACAATTAATGCTCTGTCTTCACTCTCAGTCCTGTTACAAAAACCGAGGGAGTTTCAAGTCTCTGAGGTCATTTGTTAAAAATCTGATGTTAAAAACTCGGCTGAGGGAGGAGACGACAGCAGAGAGAGACGCTTTATCAGCACAGTTAAAAATAGAAAGACTGGACGACGAGTCACAGCACCAAAAATAAAAGTCAGATGGGCTCATTAAGAGACTAACGAGGGTATTTCCTCACTGGTTGAACCCAACTGATATCAGAAAATCAGTTTCACTGTCTGCTTTCTAGTAAAAACCTGGTTTATTTTCAGCCTCAGTGGCAAAAATCCAGAGCAGATCTGAGGTTAGATTCTGTGATTAAAAGAATAATTATATCCACAATGACTGAGGTGTAAAATAGTAAGTACATATCATGCTGTCATGTACTTGCAGGGCTGGAAAGTAACTAAATACATCCACCCCAGGACTGTTCATATTTGAGGTGCTTGTACTTTACTCAAGTATTTTCTTTTCAGTCTGTCTTCTTTTACTTTGCTACATCTCAGAGGAAAAATCCTCTTTATTCCATTACATTTATCCGAAAACTTTAGCTACTTTGCGAATGTGGATTTTCTCCAACAAACATTAAGAAATTATGACAATATGATATTTTGTGATAAGTTGAACTCCTCAACAGCTTATTCAAGTAAAGCTTAAATGTGTAATCAAACAGTCAACTGAGGGAAAATTATTCATTAGCAGCTTTCCTGATCTCTGTTTTATTTCTCCTGCAGCATCGTGTTTCCTGTTGCAGCGTCTCAGATCTGCAGTTTCTCCTCTGAATGATGTGAATCCTGTG
>JAPZDV010000015.1:18524663-18535119 GCA_029814665.1 Acanthurus lineatus
CAGGGGACATCTGACTCACACCACTTACTGTACTCTCACTACTCTAACTACAGATTACTCAGTATACTCATGTACTTATACTAAAGGAACATTTTCACTGCAGAACTTTTACTGTAAATGTAATGAGAATCTTAATCTAAACTGAAAGATGTCATTTCATTCACCTCCTCATTTCTTTTTTATTTGTTTCTTATTATCTTTTAAAAAGCTCATTGAAACTCATACAGTTTCTGCTAAAGACTGACATTAGTGACCTCACCACATGACCTTTGAACTCTCCCATGTCAGTGGGCGCAAACCTGCAGTACGTGCCTCTCACGGCGTCTGCAGCCGGGCGTGTGATCTCAGCTGTCATCACCCGCCCAGCCATGATAAGAAGCAGCACCGCGGACGGACATAAATACACTGCTTATCACCTCATCAACCAATCAAATCAGACTGTTTACCATGATGTCATACTCTTTAAACCTGGAGTGTGTAAATGTGCAGGGGTGGAGGCTGACGGAGGAAGTATATCTGCACTCACCTACTAACTGGCAATCTTACGTAACTTCTTCCACAGGTCATGAATGTTGTTGGGACTCGCTGACATCACTGGTCGCCAGGTGAAAGTAGACAGGTGGTAACAGGTGGAGAGTCTGACAGATGCAGACATCAGCTCTGTGTTTCACGCTGATCAAATGACCCATTTACACCAAACCTGATTCAGTGTTTGACTCATTTCACAGCAGAAAGATCTAAATATAAACTGAACAGCAGATACAGAGAAACATGGAGGTTTTTGAGGATTTATGTTTCACATTTTGATTACTTTTTTGTTAAATAAAATGTTAAATATTTTAAGTTGAAGTGTGAATACTCAGCAAAGCTGAGGATTTACTAGCAGGTTAGGGCACTGAAAGCAGTTGAAATGTGAGTAAAAGCTGTGATGTGAAGCTGGGAGCGTCAGTCCTCAGTAAACTGTAAGGAAACTTTTCACAAACTTGTAAATAATCAGTGGAAGTTGTGAAAGTCAGAAGACCCAATGAGGCATTTTTTGTTTGTTTGTTGTTTTTTTAATCAGCTTGCAGCTGAGAGTTCAGGAAGCAAACAGCGCCATCGTGCAGCAGCCTGAATATGTGACAGCAGCTCGGCGCTCAGTGCAGTGACGTCTGCTGAGGATCCCCCGCTCTGCTCTGGACCTTATGAATGAACAAGTGTTTCATGTGGAAATTGTTTTTCTAACCACATACATAAGTGTTTCAGGGCTGTTATGGAAAAGTAATTGGCGCAATTACAGAGGAGGGGGACATGTGTCAGAGGGTCGGGGGCTTTCCCAGAACACAAAGTTTCCTCTGCAGAGATCTGCTGCAGCGACATGGAAACAACACAGACATCTGACTTTATGTGGAGGAAAACTGCAGAAAACAAGGGAATGAAGCAAACTATTCCACTGTGCTGCTGTGCTGGATGAGAATATGAAGCTCATGTGAGGTGACAAAAAGAGGCCGAGTCAACGTCCGCAACTTTCTGCAGGGTGTCGATCAGGACTGAAGGCTTTCCTGACAGTCTTAAGTCTGTAGAAACAAGATTTTCTGGGCATGAATGCACTTTAAATGATAAAAATATAAAGGAAACACAGAAAGGAGCCATTCATGGTGCAGCATATCAGCCTGCAGTTTTAAAAGAAGTTCACGTTTGTGCCCCCAAAATACTTTTACCAAATTTTTTTAGTTGTACTTTTGGATTAATCCATTTTGAAAAATCTGATTTTTACTTTAGTAACCTCTACAGCCACACAGATCTGACATCAGGTCAAACAACCAAACAACCATCAGTCATACAGGCAAGTTATATTCAAACACATGAGAGTCTCAGTCGTTGTAACGGAGATGAGGCCCCTGCAGCCACACTGCATAAGGATTAGTACAAAATTTACAAAAATAAAGCCCTCGAACTGGAGTGGCACAATAATTCCTCCGTGTGCAGAATCAGTTCTGTGAAACAACATCAACAGAAGATAATTATCTCTGTACTTTGTCTGTTCTGCCTGGTGGTCTGTCCTCACCTCTGATTGGTTTTCCAGTCTCTTCTCCCTGACAGATGTTGTTAGTACATGCCTCATGAGTTGACCTTTGACCCTCGCTATAGTCTAAAAATAAAGCTGACTGACTAAATAAACACTGTGCTGCAGGTCCGGATTCGGCACTTTTCACTGAGTGAGAGTCACTGATGGGAACTGAATGAAGGGAGGACGTTACAGAGACAAACAGACCAACAACTCTGTGTCCTCCTGTTGCCATGAGGGGACACGACTGCATTCAGACACTTTATCCCTCTGTGAAAAAACAGGTCGCTGATTAAGATGGAAACTGTGAAACACCACAGCATCGTCTGCATAGAGTTTAATCATCGAGCGATGGTTAACGGTGGAGGATCACTTTGCACCATGAACGTTGTATTTGTACTGGTCACTGTAAAAACTGTACAAACTGACATTATTGTAAGTCATTAAGACACACAAACATCAGTTTTGGCTTCGTGGGAGCTTTAAAGGGCCAGTACACCCCAAGCAGCTCATCAGATGGTCACAAAGCTGAAGTAGGGGCGTCTATGTGCATCATAAACAGTTTGTCAGCCCATAATCATGAAGTTTTGTGCTCATTTTAATAATCATACAGTCTGAATTTACATCTGGTGGCAATAATCAGGGTTCATGTAGAAATTGGTTTTGAAAGAAGTTTTCAGGAATGTCAATGTTCCATCTGATGATTGCATTGGATTATTGTAACGTTGTGTATTTTGACTTAAAATGCCAAGAATATGTTTTATGAAGCTCTTCAAACATTAATATGTAAAAAAAAAAAAGTCCTGGTTGGTGGTATTTACCTACATGGGGGAAAATGAGCTCCACTACAACGTAAATATGGTTTAAACAAGGAGTTATTCTACTGCAGAAGAAAGCCTCCATAGATGGGTTTACACCTGAACTACCACATGTGGCTCCTCTCTCTGGATCCACATATTGGCTTTGATTACTGTAATTGGTTCTGAGGCCCAACAGAAACCAGCAGGACCAGTAAAAAGCCCCCTCTCACTAAAGCCATTAACCCTGTCATAACGAGCAGGGGGGCAGGGGAGTAAAAGTGGCTCCCAATTAGCTGGATGAAGAAAAGCCGGGCGGCCTCTTACCTCCATGTCGAAGGAAATAAAAGTGGAGAGGACGAGGCACAAAAGAGTGTGTGTAACAGGAAACTGATCGCCGCCGCTGGCCAATGAAAACACTTTGCCTCATGTCCAAATCAGAACCACATGCAGGTGGAAAGAAGCAGAGAGAGCCGTAATAATCAGGAGCTTCTACTTCCTGTCTGCTGATTGGGGGGGTGGCCACTGGGAATAGAGGCAGTTGGAGGTCCGACAGCCAATCAGCCGGCTGGTAGAGTCACATTAACAAGCCAATCAAATTAGTTTGTACAGTAGCTTGATGTCAGCAGGCAGGTGAGAAAACACAGAGATTTTCATGATTTCTCAGATTTTATACCACAAAAAACAAATCAACATTAAACTTTTTGTAAACTGAGAATTTTTGACACAAAGTTACGTGTATTTAAAGGTATATTTGACCCGCAGAAGCACTGTGGGGCTGTTTTTTCCATTAGTCACAGAAGGCAGCAGGAATGAGTTTTTTCTGTGAGACAATCAGCTGTTTCAGTGCGTTCAGTTATTATCTAGTTAGAAAGTGTGTTTAGTGCACAGGGTGGTCAGAAGCTTAGTGGTGGTGATATAAAAGTCATGTGACCACAGTGTAGATTGTTTATAGCCTTGCATTAGCAACATTAGCACACATTCAGGCTTTGAAAATCAGAACAGTGGTGCACAGTGATCAGAAAAACTTGTATTCCCCACAGAGCTGATTTTCTGCAAAAATCAAAAAGCCAGTGCAAGATTCCCATTTGCTAAATTCAGGGTTGGAAGACAAAAGCACATCACCCCTGCAGCATCCTGATCCACAAAAACAAAGAGGCAGATGATGCATCAGTGTTTGAAATCTTTAAAAGATGCTTCAACCATCTAACAACTTCAACATGATGTTCTGCTAAGCTGAGGGCTTTTTTCCAGGGCTGGTCCTGGGTCAGTCCGGAGGTGATGTCATGTCAAACTAAATTTAGCCGCTTGCTGATTAATGAGCTCCTCATGAGGTATTTCCCCTCTAAAAATACTCCTCCAGGTGGAGTTTGTGATGAGCCGTGAAGGGGAGAGCGATGTGTCTGCCCTGAATGTTTAGTATCTGTGTCTTTAAAAAGACGAGGTCAGGTTCACACGGCTCGGCTCGGTCCACGTTTCTTCATGTGTGTTGAAAGGACTTTGACCTTCACTCACTCGTTTCAAAGCTGGAGCTCCTTTTAGAAAAATAAGCAGCTGAGGGACGACATGTGGCCACACAGACGGCGTCTGGTCCACCACGGTCCAGCAGCTCCTCCACCGTCGACCTCAGGACGAGTCGGAGGGAAAAACTATCCATCATCACACACCTTCATCCTGCTGCTGCACAGCTGCTGCACTCAGCCACCTGACACGCCGGAGCTCTGCTGGGCCTCCGTCACTGATTCACCACCTCACACTTATCAGATCCTTCATTTGATTTGTAATTAATTTAAATGATGATCCATTTTCTCACCTCTGAGCCCGCCTCCCTGCTGCTGCAACTGAATGTTTCCCTCTCAATCAATGAAGTCAGAACTCATCTGTGTGTTCCTAAGTGATTGTAAATATATTGATGAAGATACCTGTGAGAATGAGTCTCCTGTGAGACTCTGAGTTTACATGATTAAAGTCAGCTTGTCTCTGACAGAGAGAGACGGTCTGTGTTCAGGGATGAAGATGACGAGGAGACTGATGTGAAAACCAGCGACGGGGCGGATTTAGACGACTCCGTCTCACTCCGGGTCAAAATTAAAGAGGTGCGACAGTTCATCAGCACAGTCTGGGAAGTGTCACCTCACACTCACTTATTGGCTGCAGTGACAGTAAAGACGCTGTGTTTTCCTGATCTGGCTACCTGTCAAAGTATTCCACATATTCATGATATTAGCTTGGAGAGGGAAGAGAGCGCAGGACGGCTCCCGGCTGTCTGCAGGGGCTCAGACAAACTTCCAGGAAATGAGGCACTGAGAGAAGCTCCGGATTAAGGAGCAGACAATTGATAAGTCACCTGGGAGGCTGCAGAGGACTTCAGTGGGCGATCGACTTACATGAGCTGCGACAGACGGAGAGCAGAGGGATGACAGAGATTCAGCTACAACTCAAATGCAAAAATGGAAATTTAAGAGACACAATGTGACATGTTGGAAAATCTTGTTAGCTTTGATTCCCAGCACACAGACAGATCCAGGATCTGTGGAGAACAGCTAGGCTAGCTATAAAACTTTAAAAACTCCAACTCTGTCTGATTTATACATTTTATTATGTCAAATATATAATTGCTGCTAATAAAACAGACGTGTTTCTGCAGACTAGAACAAAGTTTGCACTGATGACTTAAACAAACAAGCCAGAACAGCACAAAAACTGTTGGGTTTAAAAGTTAAAACACAGGAAATCCAACATGTTTGCAGCATTTTGTGGCTGCTGATCAGAGGACAAACTCTTCAGAATATAATGACCACATGAGCTGTGGCGCCGCCCACAGGAGGGATACTGGCAGCAGCTTGAACATCATCCAATTTGTTTCTCTGATTTTTTAACGCCTGCAGAGTGTGTTTCCTCTGCTTCAGGCTGATAGCAGCTCATCAGGGTGACTGACAGGGGTTGGGGTCAAAAGTTGACCGTCAGACGAGGAAGAAGGCAAAACCAGCACAAACATCAGTCCTCCTGTGTCAGAGGGAAACATTTTCACAGCTTTAACAACACGCAGTGGACTGAAAGTCACATTGTGTGTCATTTTACTGTCTATTAAGAAAATATTAAGATGATCCAGGATAGATTTGCTTCTCAGACTTCAAATAAATGACATCAATCATATAAAAAATCCAGTTCCACACATGGTATGTGAGTTTTGGAAATGACATTATCGGTTCAAAAATATGCAGATATGAGTTAAACAGATAATGTCGTGTTGTTCTGTAACTGAACACAAGTAAATGTGTGGAAACTTTGCTTTTGAACTGTATTTGTTATATTCTATCATTTCATTTTTTTTTTTATTTATGACCAATATCTGCAGAACTGAAGACATTCCCATTAGCTGGACTTTTTCATGTTGAATGCTGTATCGCAAAAGTTAGCATGCTAACATGCTAAATAAAATGACAAACATTACAGCTGCCGGACTTCAGCGTGTTAGCATGCTGACGTTTGCATCTGAAGCAGCTGTGACTTTGTTCCTGTGAAGTAACCAGTCAGATGTTGTGGAACTGTAAAGAGGCAGAAAACGAAAATATTCGAGTAAAGTACAAGTATCCTAAAGTCTCCTTGAGTTCGGTGCTTGACTCAGTGTGGTACTCAGGATGGAGACCAGTGCAGCTGAAGAGGAGTCTGAGCCGTGTGGCCCCCCCCCCCTCTTCCTGCAGCCTGAAACAGTAACAGAAACCAGGCTGCAGGAAGAAGGTCAGGCTTGTACGGTTGAAGTGCTGTCATGAAATCTGAGCTCTTAATTTTAACAGTACAAAGCAATAAAGTGGACCATTAATAGAGCCCCCGCCCTCCACTTCACCACCAGCACCACCTCGGCTTCCCCTCCTCCCCGGCCTTTCTTCTTCTTCTCCTTCTCCCGTGCAGCCTGCGATGGTTTTTCCAGTGTGAAACGCCGGCCAGCAGCACCTTTGATCCTGCTCATCTGCGCGTGTCTCAGTCTGCCCACACTTTTCCCCTGCAGCCGTCCAAGCGGCCGCCTCAAACGGCTCCGTGGAGAGCGCCCGGCGACTCGACCCAGATGAGGTGAGGGACTCCTCCAAGCCGCCCCGGGGCTCCAGCATTCATCCCAAATGCTTTTATCAGCTGCTAAATGGGACCCGTCCGCTGAGCCAAATGACCTAATGCATGAACATGGAGCAGTTTGTCTGGTGCAGTAAAACATCAGTGCAGAGCTGATGGAGGCTCTGTTTACAGAGCGACGCCTCTCAGCTGCCTCTCACACATTATACTGGTCCTGCTGGAGAAACTGTCCTTGCTGCTGGCTGCTCACACAAAGATCTCAGCCTCAGAAGAGTCTCTGCTGCTCTGATAGAGCTCATGCACAGCAGGGCCTTCATGAGTCTGCACAGACCGGATCAGGACACTCGTCACTTCAATGTGATGATTTCATTCACTTTCATGTTGCTGCTTGTTTCTGGGCTTTTTTTAAACGAGAAACCCCAACTCTCACTCACATAACGTGAGAGTTTCAGATTTTCTGCCTCAGTTGGGTTTTGTTAAGAAAACTGAGCTGAAATAATTCAAATTTGAAGCATTAGATTCGACAAAAAGAGGAAAAACACAGATGTGCAGTTTGTGATCGATGTTGTCGGGCAGATAAAAGGAAAAAGTCAGTTTCAGCTTCAAACATGAAACATTCGCTCACCTCAAACTCAGATGCTTCGCCCGCATGTGCAACGTGTGAAACCCTCCAAACCTGCAACCTTTTTCCGAGGAAAAGGTTGCAGGCTTAAAACTGAAGGTTTCACTTAAATGACTCAGATTCTAGCGCCAACTTCTGGACATTTAGCTGCACTTCTGAGACTGTGAGGGTTTTTTCAGTGCAGCACTTTGATGACACCTGAAGTCTGAATGAAACGAAGCTTCGCTGTGATAAATGAACCGGTGGGATCATGAAGACCAGCAGTATCGAGTCCTTTATCACCCAGAAAAACTACACAAGCATCAAACCGCGTACATGCCCCCCTCTTTTCCAACATTCCCCTTCTTTTCCACTCTCTTCCAAATGTCACTCGGCCATTAGCAGCAAGAATGAAGGTCTCTGTGTGAGTCAGGTCTCCAGAATACTAAAACCTAGCATGTTGGCTGTTCTGACATGAAATCCTCTCACATGCAGCTGCAGCTCATTTTCAGCCTCAGCTACAGAAAAGGACAAACAGATGTTTTCTCCTGATTTAATTCATGCTAAGAATTCAGAAATCAGAGGATCTCTGGTGTCTGAAGAGGTCGTTTTGAAGAGTTACAAGCTGTTTTTCCATCAATGTGTTTTTGCTGAAACATCGCAGCAGAAAAGGTTGATGGAAGCTTCATCACGCAAAAGGTTTTTACGCTCCACTGAAGTGGTTTTTGCCTTTTATTGAGAAAAAGATTATGCACTTAATGAGAGATGGAAACATCTTTTCTGAATAAGTTCAGATGTAGAGAACATTTACCTCACATGGCTGATCAGCTGTTTCCACAGCAAGAAGGAAGGAAGGAGGAGAAGAAGTTTTTCTTTCATCAATGCTTTTGTTTCTTCTTCTCCTTCTTCTTTGAAGTTTATTGGCAAACAACTGGTTCTGCTTCTGGTTGACAACCTTTTCTTCTTCTACTCTGTTTATCACAGTCACATGTAACATAGACTGTAGCGCCACCTTCTGTAAGCAAGTTCATTCACCACAAACCTTATTCATGTTTTATATTTTTTTCTTATCTGCAATATTTCAAAGGATTTCTTCACATTTGCTTGAATATAATTGAAAACTGCAGCTTCTGTTGTTTGAAGAAATGTTATGCTGCATAAAACTGAACTGATCTTTGCAAAAATTTTTCCTGATTTGTAATTAAAAGATTTTACCAGCTTCAGACAAAGTTCTCGTGTGGCAGCTTGTGTTGCGACGACTTTTGGAAACTTTAAACCAAAGTGGTGACCTGCAGCTTCACCTCAAGCTCCAGTTGTTTTCTGCACTTCAGCTCCTGATTTTGTTTAACATCTTTGTGTTCGTGTGTGTTAAAAGGTCTCGTTCTGGTGTCCAAACATTTCAAACCCAACCTGAAAGTCGTCTAATTGTGTTTTTGCAGGTTTTACTTGAGCAATTGTTGACTGAAATCTTCGCCGTCTCATTTCCTGAGCAGCATGTGTTCACTTTCCACACGAAGCGGCGTCTCTGAGAGGCCTGCATGTTCCACCAATCAGAGATGACAGCCGGCTCGGTCCTCAGCCACCGACTTCCACCGCTAATGGAGGCCACGAGGAGTCCACAATGAAAAGAGAGCAGTGTTTGGTGGCTCCGGCTGCACCTCCTCCTGTCAGCCGGCTGACGTTTACAGAGAGAGCGAAGGGCTGCACACAAACAAACCATTTGGATTTGATTTAGATTCAGCAGCTCCGAGTAAATCCTGACGGGAGGAAGGAAACACGGAGGGACCAACAGGGTGGAGGTGAAACCAGGGTTAAGAGCCAGTCACTGACAGGAGGAATGGGAACATTTTTTCTGAGCTGATTCTCAAATGAAAACACAGAAGAAGCTGCAGGAGTTCACCAAAGTACAGACCCAAAGGTTTTCAGAGCCTTTACCTGGATGACATCATCAGGAGCAGGTACTCTGATACTTTCGTCCAGCTATAAAGTACTAGTGCGAGTATTAACGGTAAAATGTATTTAACGTATCGTTGTGCAGAAAAAAGGCCCCTTTGTGCTCCAGAAGGGAGATTTTGTCAGAAATCCTTTTGAAGCAGCAGCAGCTCTCAGGAGGAGAAGTTCAAACAGCCTTAAAGATTCGCTCCGTGAACTTCGAATCATCGTGACCATCAACACGAACGTCTCCTCACATTAACACCGACACCAGGCACAGAGGCACAGAGTGCCTGCTCGTTAATTTCCCAGCAGGAGACCAAGACAACAGACATGACAGCGGCGCTGAAGTGACTTCTCATCAGGTGGCTGCTGGGACTGACGGTCGCTGTTTGACCTCCGGACACGACGTGAAGCCCTGAAGACGAGGACTCGCCAGCCGTCTGAGCGAACCTCCATCCACACGCTCCACCTCGCTGATTAAATGTTTGCTGAGCGTTTGACAGCATGTGAACGTCTGCAGCGGAGACTTCCTGTGATGATCTGTGGGAGCTGTCCGTCAGCGGGCAGGAGGTGCGAGGAATCAACCCGCCGCGAGGCGTTCACTGACCGGGCGAGTACACCTCCACTGGCTGCTAATTTGAGCCTGAGGGGCAGTTTGTTACCCTGATGAAGATGTGGTGTGAAAAGTTGTTAATGTGAGTCAACAACAGAGAGACACACACACACACACACACACACACACACTTCCTGATGACATTTAAGGTTCTGTGTCAACAGGATGTGTTGAATCATTCAGAGTTAGTTGATCAGTTGAGTTGATGAAGTTTCATGATGATTTTAATTCTTTCACAAGATGAGAAAATAACAGCCCAAAATACTCTGTTATAATGAAAGTACTGCATTCCAAATGTTCCTTTAGTAACAGTATTTAAGTATACTGAGTAATCTGTAGTTAGAGTAGTGAGAGTACAGTAAGTGGTGTGAGTCAGATGTCCCCTGTGTGTGAGT
>JAPZDV010000015.1:18535219-18549881 GCA_029814665.1 Acanthurus lineatus
TGTCCCCTGTGTGTGAGTATACTGAGTAATCTGTAGTTAGAGTAGTGAGAGTACAGTAAGTGGTGTGAGTCAGATGTGTCAAAGCAGGATTTTCCTGTTGGAGCTGCTTGAGGTGGAGCTCATTTGAAAAAGGCTTTAACAGTAAATGTGAGTATCTCTGAGTTATTTCACATCTTTGTTAAAGTATTTCAGATCTTCTCTTTCTTTGAGACAAAGTTACAGGTTGTTTTGTTCAAACAACTTTGATTTCTTCCAGTTTTTTATAAATGTTGCTGTGAAATCAGAAGTTGCTCCTCTCGAGTCTCTCAGACTGACTTTGGATGCTGCAGGTGATCGGCTTCTCTCCCTCAGTCCATCTTATCTGCACCTGTGGTCGCTCAGCCTGCAGCCTGTTATTGGTCTTAAGACCCGTGGGAGGGGGAGCGGCGGCCGGGCTGGTCCCACCCAGCCTGTCCACCCGGCTGCGCTGATCCAGATGTCAGCGCTGATCCAGATGTCAGCGCATACCAGCCCTACAACAAAGAGGCAGGATTTGCCGTCAATCCCCCGACCTGTTGACAAAAGCTGCCGGTGCTACTGTGGGAATGTGCTGTGTTATGGTGAGACCCCTGAAGCCAGCGGGGCCCCCGCAGGCTCAGGCTCTCTGGGTGGGATGAGTTCAGGCTGATGTGGACTTCAAGGACAACTCGGACTTTTTGATAAACTGTGTAAATGTGAATAAATATGACTCTCTGATGGGCTTTCTGATGATAATATGGAAAAGAAATAAACTGATAAAGAACTGATCAATTCAGCCTTCCCTAAGCCCCGCCCCCTTGTGTTTAAAGATTCCAGATGTCACATAAAGATAAAAGCTGCAGATCGCAGTTTAACAGTGAACCATCACGTGACGACGACATTGCCTAGCATGTTAGCATGTTAGCATGATAGCAGACGCGCAGTTCATTTGCATTGAACAGTGATTGAACCTGATCGATCGGAGCTCTGCTTCCTGTTTGAACCCTCTGAATGTTGAGATATTTGACGTGAAACTGACGTGAGATCAGCGGAGGGTTTTTCAGAGAAGCCGTCTCGTCCTGTTGGAGAGCGTTTCCCTGTGTGTGCGTAACTGCACGTGTGTGTGTTCCTGCAGGTGTGGAGGCTGATTGCAGGGTGTGTGTTTTTGTGCAGGGGTGGAGGTGCTGTGGGAAGGTTTCTGGGCTGATCTGTCCGATCTGTGATACACTGACTGACTGTCCTGGGAAGGGAACTCCAGGCACTGATCAGCCGGCTTTAGGGCTTAGCTCCTCTAATGTGCTCCAGACGTTAGCGCCGGCCTTCCCGAGAGCCGAGAGAGAGACGGAGGCCTCGAAACGCCCCATCAGCACATCCACCGCCTGGCTGCTCTCCAGCTCCTCCACCTCAGCTTGTTTTCACAAGACCCGGATCCCACAGAGAAGCGTCGTCTCCAGCTGCTGACAGCCGGGTCACACCGCTGCATCTGTGTCTTCACACTGAGCTGCAATTAAAACTAAACATCAGCGTCGCCACTGATGAGACCGGTTTCATTAACGACTTTTCATCTGATGGCTTCAAAGAAACAACATTTAAATATGGCAGCTGTGACGCTGTGACGCCGTGAAGACACTGAAACGCTGAATAAATGTGTGAAAGGTAAAGAAATACTCGCGTATACTCCTGAGGAGATTTACTTTTATTTACACATGCGCTTCAGTTTTCTGATTTACAGTCAGTCTGTGCTTTGTTGGAGGGGAGCAGAAACACACCTGAGGCCTACAGGAACACCTGAGGAAGAGGAGCAGCTGTTGACAGGAAACAGAACTCTCCTGCAGCTCGTAAAGATGTTTGAGTGTGTTTGTTTTCCAGTTTGAGGTTTTTGGTTCTGGTAAACTGAAATAACCTCGTGATCACAGGAGCAGACCTCCTTCAGACTGAGAGGAAGATAAAGATTACACGGATTATTTTACATCATTTCAACATCTGGAGAGAACATTTCCCAACAGCTGCATTTCAAACCATCTCAGAAATGGTTTTTAGATGCTTTGACTGTTGGTGTAAAAGGTGTCAAAGTGTTTTGAACCGCTGGAAGATTTTTCGGTAACGAACAAAGAAACAGAAACACATTTTTCCATCAAATCTTCTTAGAAGTGATTGTAACTGTGGAGGCTGAAGGATCAGCGACATCCAGGTTCAAGGACGGAAAGTCAGATTTTTCTGGTTTGCGCTCACACAGAGGTGCTTACAGATGTGCTGCTGCTGAGTCATGAGGTCATGAGGTCACGAGGTCATGAGGTCGGAGCTGTGATCTCGACGACATCCTTCTTGTGTCTGCATCATGTTCATCAGCAGCTGCTCTGTGTTTCAGGAGCAGATGAAACTGGTGGGAGAACCGAGGAGGCCGCAGTCGTCTGCTGGAAATCTCCGAGCTTCGAATCTCTTCCATCTTTTCTCCCAAACAAACAAAAAAACACACAGGAAATCAACTCTTCATTTCCTGACAAATGTAAGTCAATCTGACCGCAGCCAATCAGGCTGAAGCTCATAGACAGACTCTGCTTCTGTTGATGAAGAACAAGGTTTTAGCAACAACAGAATAACTTCAGTTTATTCTGACCTGAGTGCAGCTGCTGTCGCTGTGCTTGAACACTCGCTGCAGAGCAAAATATTCCAACAACTGGACAGATGTGACAAAGCTTTTCCTCAGTGTTTCTGTGACCCCTCACCTTTCCACGAGTGACACATCAGCCCAAAGCATGAAGAAAAAACCCACCAGAGTTCATGGATTCACAGATGACAGAGTGAGGCCTGATGTGAGGGGGGAGGAGTGTGTCAGGTCCCTGATGTTTGACCTTTTCATGGTCTCACACCACGATGCTGACGGACGCCGCAGGCTGACATTTCAAACGACCTGATGGCCTCCGCTCGTCTCACGGAGCCGCCGAGCGATGAATCATCAGTCCGAAAAAACCAGCAGCTCTTTGTCATCAGTAAATAACGGTTCTCATTATTAATGCAATATTAAATGAGCTGCAGCGTGACACACATCTTTAAACTTTCGGTTTCCACTAAACACACACTGATTTTTCTTCATCAGGATATAATGGGATCACTAATGGACTTTATTTGTATTGTATTCTGTTTTTAACAATCTGAATGTTGAAGGACTTTGATGGGGGGAAAATCTTAAGAATAAAAGCCATTCCCTGAATTCACATCACTAATGGGTTTCATTTGGTTGAAATAAGGACGACTCAGAAGATCATCCATTAAAAATCAAGATTTATTTATTTTTCCATCCATTGGCCCCAACTTTGTGGTGAAATATGTTTGTGTTGCAGCATAAAGTAGCAGCAAATTAAAACACAAGTGCCTGAACACCAAGACTTCCTGCTGATGTAAAACTGAGCAAAGAGGTGGAGCATAAACGAGGTACAGACACCGAGCGGACAGCTAGCCGATAGCTAGCAGCTAGCTGTACTTATGCAAAACTTTGAGTCTTAATTTGAAAAAATGGTTAAATATTAATTCACCCTCATAGAGTTGTCACAGACATGTAAAAAAACATGTTTATCAAGGTTGTAAACATGTTTGTTTCTGCTGGTTCACATTTTAACATGCAGATTCTACTGGAGCCTCTAGTGGCTGTTTCAAGAACTGCACCTTTGCCACCATGTTGGCTTCATTTTACAGCCAATGAGGTTGAATGTAAGTGAAACCTTTCATGATAAAATGAAACTTTAGACAAGTCTGCAGAGGATCTTCCATATTCACTGACACACACTCACACACATACACACACACACACACATTTATTCATCATCTGACCCTCAGATTCATCTTTTGGGACCTCATGAGGGGCCCGGACCCCAGATTGACCTAAACCTGCAGTCCACAGCTCATTGCAGATGTGTAGCGCTCCGGCTGACATCGTCCTCATCCGTCACGCTGAGTCGAGCCACTTCCAGTCGCTCAGCTGGCGGTTACTTTGCTGTCAGGAACTCACGCCGTAAAACTCAGTTGTGTTTGCCCTGAGTAAATTATACATGTGCAGCGTTCACGCTGTGGTTAACCAGCGATGTAAAATCATTTTCTGCCCCAAACCGCCGCGTGTCTGGGCCTCCACAGTCCATCTCCCAGACTCTGCCCTCACGCTTCAAACATGCAGCCCCATCACTTCCTGAGCAGGCGGTTATTTTTCGGGGTATCTGGTGCTCGGGAATGCCTGTCAGCCCCTCAGATTTGCATAAGTGAGCAGCCAGCTGACTGGCAGAGGCAACCAGCCTCTCAACATCAGGTTTGGCTGAGCAGCATGTGGCTTCGATACAGATGCTCAATTAGAGACTGGAGGTAAAGTGGAGGATTTGAGGTCTGCAGACTCGCTGCTTCTCGGAGCTGCAGAGAGCCAGAGGAAGGAAAACAGCCAACATGCACCCAGAACAGCCCAGCGAACGCTGCGGGATGAGTTATCTACAGGCTGCACATGTTGGGCTCCTCCAGGCTGATCATGATTCTTCTGTGAGCTAAAATATTTCAGACATTTCTCTAAAAAAGTGAAGTGATTTAATATTCTCCACATGGATTATGTGCTACTTCAGAGACAGATTTGAAGGAGATAGAGGCCATAATGTGAGGACATACAGAAACCTGCCTGAACGGGTGAATGACTTCAGAAAGAAACCCGGTGACAGAGAGGCGATGAAGAACCATCTTCAACATTTCTCAAAGTGTGGCTGTGTGAAAAAGCAACACAAACAGCAGGATTTCGCTGCCTGTTTGCTCTTCAGACAGTGAACCCACATTTGGAGGGTGTGAAGACCAGAATCCTTTGATAGTGCAACATTAGATACAAGCTGTGGTGCCAAGTTCTTGAGCTTTCTGGCTGGAAATCTTCGTAAAAACACGCGCGTCCGTGCTTCAATGGGCACCGAAACTGGCATTTTCCTGAACAAAGCTCCTCAGAGACTCTGGCAATTTGTTTATTAAAGTTTATCTAATGTTCCAAGTTTGCGGTTGCCAAAGTGTTTTGGGGAAAAATGCAGTGATGTCAGCGGTTTGTGCCTCTCTGCTGTTCAAATGAGTCCGATTTGGAGGCGATGTGGAGGATGTGCAGGGCCAGAGGAGAGAGGGCAGCTGAGCCGAGCAGGACGCTCACACACCGTCTGGGTGTGGACGGCCGGCTAACATGTCCTTAACCTATCAGACTGATGAACACTTGGACGGCTCACCTAAGAACTGCTGTGTTTATTGGTTTTGGAGAACGGCTCCCGAGTCCCTTGAAGCGTTTCCAGGTGCGTCGATCGGGTCTGACAGCGAGAGAGGGAGCTTTAGGAGAAACTGATGACACAGCTGAGACTCTGCTAACGCTTTAAGAAGGGGAGGATTTTTAAAAAGAGGAGAGATTTTCATGTTAAAACATGTTCTGTCCTTCGCTCTGCTCCCACTCATCATGGACCCGTCTGAGGCGTGGCCTGCACTCATAAATCTGGTGACTTTGGACTCAACAGAATCAGGAAAGACTCAGCTGAGGCTTAAACACCAGTGACTCATGGCTCCTCTCAAGACTTTGGCCTTTTGACTCACGATGACTTGATCTCCCCCGAAAGTCCACAGATTAAAACTGTTTTTTAAAACTTTATGGATTCAGCTATTAATTTCCTTCCCAGCGGATACTCTGAATAAATCAGCCAGCGGTGAATCATGTTGATGAACCAAAACAGAGAAAAGGTGCAGATGTAAAAACTACAGAACGACCAGCTGAAGGCCGAATGTTCGGGTTTCGGTTTTCGGACAGAAACATTCGTTCTCTGAACTGTTAGTTATTGGCTTTATGTTCAGATTAAAGGATGGCAGTTTTTTTGAAAAACAATCCAACATGCTGCTTCTGTGTGTTTTCAGAGGTCCTAAAGAATGTTATTTCCCATAAGCCTTTGACACTGGCAGGATAAATGTTTCTCGGTAGGAAGCTGAAGCTGCATCCATCAGCTGGTTGGAAGGAAGCAGACAAATGATGATGTGAGCCAGAGTTAGCAGAGTTAGCAGTGTTAGCGGTGTTAGCAGTGTTAGCAGAGTTAGCGGTGTTAGCGGTGTTAGCAGTGTTAGCAGAGTTAGCAGTGTTAGCAGAGTTAGCAGAGTTAGCAATGTTAGCAGTGTTAGCAGTGTTAGCAGAGTTAGCAGAGTTAGCAGAGTTAGCAGTGTTAGCGGTGTTAGCAGTGTTAGCAGAGTTAGCAGTGTTAGCTGTGTTAGCAATGGCGCTGCAATCTGTAGCCAAACTTAGCTAGCGAATGAAGCGGCGTTACTCTGCCGTTCGGAGCAGTTCGAGTGGATCTGTGAGAAAAACAGGCAGATGAAACTTCCACTGATCTCAGCATTGATCTCTCTGCTGTTTTTCCAGCTCATCAACAGCTTTACTTTCAATATTATTGTCAGAATTTTGATCAGAAAAATTAGACTTTATTAACAAACACACATGGACGCCTCACGTCAGCCTGAAGGCCTTCACACACCAGAGACAGAACGAATGTTTGAGACTGAAAGTGTTCAGACTGGATTTTCAACGACAGGTCCGCCATTGTTGCAACATGACGTCTGTTGTTGTAGCCTTTATTCAAGACGTGAAATCACTGCAAATGGACCTCCTTCCCAAAAAGAAAAAGAACATCTTTTGCATTCTGAGTGAAAGGACACGACCACAGTTCAAAAGAATATATTCATATGTAAATTAAAGGCAGGAAGGAAACACTAGCCCGTCGTTTACAGAGATGAAAGTGTCATCAAACAGTGTTTTAACCCTCACATGGTCGACTTTACATCAAGAGAAGCAAAACACCTTCCAGTCCTAAACATGAAACAAACTTCTTTCTGATCGAAACTGTGACGTGAATGAGGATAAAATGCATCAGACATTTAAAAAGGCAAATATGTCGGTGCAGATGTTGCAGCTGTTGGACTGAATGTTTCTGTGAACACATGAATCACACGGTGAGACGGCCAAACGAGAGTGAAACCAGAACAAGAGCCAGGCTGAAGGACTTTCCTTCAGTTCGGTATGTGAAAACTTCAGATCTGAGCACAAACAGCATTCTTCCTTTTAGCTGTAAAGTTTCTGCGGCATAAATTTCCCATTTCATGCATTTAAATGATTAATCGTGAGCAGCTTAAAAGAGAAAGGTCCTCCAAGCCGGCGGTTCGAGTTCCTGCATCAATACCTCTTTGATTCAGACAGTGGCTCTTTATGGGAGAGCAACGAACAGAACTCACATCAGCAGATACTGTTCCTTAATAAAGGAAATGTTTGCCTTGGCCTGTGTGGAAAAGGCTGACTCCCTCTTCCTCCTCTGACAACCTCCCAGGGAATGTCCAAGTTTACATGACACAAGGAGAGATCTCGCTCCAATCCTGCTCGAAAAAAGAAAAGAAAAGAGGACGGGAGTTTGTTCAAAAGAAGCCGGAGAGCTGCTCCAGAAAACCGGATACGCAGAAATGTTCCTCTGTGGAAGGAAAAGGAGGCTTCAAAGAGCGATTATAAACTGTGGAGAAAGTGACCACACGCAGCAGAGCGCTGACCCCAGAACTGCTGAACAAACAGCCGCCGCAGCCAGAAAGCAAAGAGTTACTTAATTCTCCACTTAAAACATAAACCGTGAAATGGATTATTACACACAAGTATCAGGTCACATCAGCTCCAACGTTCCCGTCTGATTACTGAGAGCTGCAGCCAGCTGACAATTTACACTCTGCCCATGTGTTGACTCTGTATATGTTTCTCTGTAATGGTTCCCATGCAGCTCCGACTCAAAGACGCACTTGTGCAGGAATCAGAGAGCCGGTGCCTCAAATTCCAAAAAACGAGTTGTTCAGCATCACTTTGTGGCCTTATCTGAGATCTGCTTGTTGAACTCTGCAGCGGCTCGGGCTAATTCACCAGAAAGGAAAAATATTGGCTGAAGATATTCCACTATAATTCAATTTCATGTTCATATGTGCTGCAGCCAAGACGGAGTTTTCCCTCCGCAGCTCCACTTCTCCACACGCTTCCTTCCAGTGCAGTTTCATGATTTTGATGTTTGATGTTTTAAAAAAGGAAAAAAACATCTGCAGCACTGAGTTCATGTCATTAAAGAGTTTAAAACGTTGGAAATCCATCATTTTTTATGTTTGCGTCGTTCTTCTCATGACATACTTTCTCTTCTTTCAGTCCAGAACTTGTTCATAAAATTAGTTTCCTTCAAATTATGATATTTTGAAAATCTTTAAAGGTCCAGTGTGAAGGATTTAGTGACATCTAGTGGTGAATTTGCAGATTGCTCCCCTACTCACAAAAAACCATTAAATGCAGCCTGTAGAGTCGGTGTGTGGTTTGTCCCTTCTGGGCTCCTGTAGAAACATGTCGGACTCTGTGGAAAAGAAGCCGCTCGGCGTCTGGATGTAAAGATTCACTCTGAAGTAAGAAAACCCTTCGCCGACCTTCTGCCCCCTTGGCGTGGATCAGGGCAGATCTTGGCAGGTGCCCCCCCCGCTGCAGGAAACATGGAGCACAAACAGTGAAAGTGAGGCTGCGAGCGTTTGGCACCGCCGCTCACCTCCACATATGACCTACTTTTACATTTTCGCTGGCAGACGCTTATCTGTGGCGCTCACACACACACACACACACACACACACACACACACACACACACGGAGTGTAACCACAGATTGTGCTGAGAGAGGCTTCGCACAGAGGCGGGGATGGCTGCTGTCTGCTGATTGGACGGCTGGGTGCGACACTCTGTAAACAAACAGCTGCTTTCAAACCTCACTGATCAGTTTCTCAATGAAACACAAGCGTCATCACACTGAACGCTCAGACGTCCAACACACGGCTGCTGAGCCTGAAGGAGTCTGACGGGTCACATGACCTTTGTTTATCTCTCAGATCAGCTGATGTGTTGACTGACATCATTCTCTGAGAAACGATTATCAGCATCCGCCAGCACCACTTTTCAAATGACACAAGACTGATTATACATCACACACTCACACACACACTCACTCACACACTCACACACTCACACACACTCACACACTCACACACTCACACACACACTCACACACACACTCACACACACACTCACACACACTCACACACTCACACACTCACACACACTCACACACACACTCACAGGGGGATGCTGCAGAGCCTCGGGGGCTGTACCGTGCAGCCCGCTCTGATGTTGTGGATGTGGTTCAGAGGTCGGAGCGGCTCTTGGCTCTGCAGCCGCTCTGTGAGGCCGCATGCATCAATGTGTTTACTGTTCTCCCATGTCAGTTTGGAACGGCGAGGCCACCAGCGACTCGCCAATTTACTGACATCACCGGCTAAATAATACCACTTATGAGAATACAAGCCCCGCCCTGAAGCTGGAGCCGGCTTCCCTGAGCTTAATTTAGCTCTGAATCACTGCAGCCATTATGAAAAGCTCTCAAAAGTGTATTCATGCCTCGCTCGCCTCCAGCATCTTACCTGCTTTTTCCACACGGCTCCTCGCTTCCCTCCAGCCTGCCGAGCGCACACACCAGCACCACAACAGAGGCGGCCTGCAGAGGGCGCGAAGAGCTCTGCATTGTGTTTTCAGCAGTGCAGGAATGTAACTGAGTACATTTATCTTAGTTACTAGCTGCTTCACATATTCAGATTTTATACAGGAAACAGTTTCAGAGGTGATGAAAAAAAACGGGTGTTTTCTTATAAATGAAACTGAAACTGGATTCACGATCTTATCAGAGCAGATCATTAAATGTCATTTTACACATAAACAGGCCTTTTTATGGGGCTTTAATCTTTATATAAGCACATGTTATGATGCTAGAACACACACATGCACACACAGTTTGGGTCCTTTTAAAGAGTCACATCTCAAAAACCCTGAAGCTCAGAGGACGAATCAGTTCAGCACAGATTTCTGCTGAGCTGCTGAACGTCACTGAACGTTCAGAGCGCACAGAGTTCAGGTTGCTTCAGTCGACCGCTCGCAGTGAACGTGACTCAGTGTGACCTTAAACATGACAGACGGACCACACAGGCCGAGAGGCGTTCAAAGACTGCAGACAAGAAGAATGTCAGACATCTTTCACCCGATGACGGAAAATCAGGCCGGTCAGAGGAAGAGGAGTGAGAAAGTATGAAGGAGACTCACTGAGCGGCCGTTCCCACAGGATGTGTGTGTGTGTGTGTGTGTGTGTGAGTCAGCTGCATGTCACTCAGACTCATCAGCTCGGCCTCGGTGACTCAGCAGCAGCAGCAGCAGCAGCGTTGTGGCTGTGTGATCATGTTGTGGGCGTCAGTGTCGTCCTGTTTCAGCGCTCTGATCTCGTCGTCACTTTGAGGGGAAACGAGAAAAAACCCGCTGCCTGATTTTTTCCAACGGTCCCTCAAAGTCTCATCTTTGAAGCAGATGTGACCCTCAAACACTGACTCCTTTTCCACCTGAGAGCCTCGAGGGAATATTCAGGTGGATGGAAAAGAACATTCTTGGAAGTCACAAACTGAAAATGTGTGAGAGCAAAAGGCATTGTGGGTAACCTGGTTTATTTAGACTGTGCTTGTAGGCCATCACGCAGCAGCAGAGCCTCCACCAGGCTGCAGATCTGAGCTCCACAGCTTCAGGTTTTATCGAACACAAACAAGTTTGCAGCTGAACTCTGAAACCTTCGAACCGACTCAGTCAGAAAAACTTTTATTAAACTTTAATTTCCTGATTATCATCTTAAGTAAAAGTACGAAAGTTGTTTACATAAATATACATATTTACAGTAACTCTGCATACTCATGTGTAGTTTGCACAGACTGCACAGGCCAGCAGGGCGCCACCTTCTGGTTTGGATCAGTGTTTTTACATGTGAAGAGGAGTGGCGGTCAGACTGCCTCCTCCACTGTCGGACCAGGCGGACGAAATCCGGTCTGACCGACACGAAAGCTCGGCTCTGACATCTGCGTCAGCACACACGCTAACAGTTAGCTGAGGTTTCATGTGATGAGCAGGGAAATGTGGCTGTTTATCACCGAGCCTTTTAAACCGCTCACACAAGAAATTAAAGAGAAAAATGTGTTTTCAGGGCTGAAAGTTTGGGAGGAAATTAGTTGACAAACTTCAAACATGAAGTGGAGAGCAGCAGGATTTGATCCGGATCCTCGGTGGGAATCATCTGAAAAACACAGAGAGAATGATGTGAAACGTGGCAGCTGCAGCCGTGTGAAGGCTTTGAAGCTGTGAAAGTAATATCGAGCGCTGCATTTACATCTTCCACGGCCGGCGATTGTTTGTCTTCTCATCGCATTAATCCCGAGCCTTTCTTCATCTCTGATCCTTACAACAACACCGGCTCCGAGAACTAATAAATGGAAGGGTTTGATTTCCGTCGGCGGTGCCAAACACCACAGGCTCACCTCGGCGGTGCAGGGGTCAGGACGCAGCGCTCGGGCCCCTGAAGGCCGAGAGGCCGCCCCGGGGGCCGGGGGAATGTTTACCCACCGGGCGTTCCCCTAATGATCTTATATATCGGTGCAGGGTGGAGAACCATAACAGATAAGCACAGGACGAGAGTCGGAGCAGGAATCCCAGCGCAGCAGCTCGCTCTCCTTCCTCCTCCTCATCAGGATCAACAGATGGTGTGAAGTTCATCTTTTAGCCGTCTGAAGTCGCCTTCAGCTTCCAGTGAAACACAGAGGAAGTGAAACCATCAGAGCAGACCGACACTAACACTCCTCCTCCACGCTGCTCAACTTTAACATTTCTGTCCATTTTGCCTCCAGAACGTTTTCTCTCAGAAGAAAGAAGCTCTCAGGTGTTTAGTTTGGTTCCCATATCTCTTCTGGACATTCGTTGAAAACAAAAAACCTGAGAATTTTTTTACAAGCCGACAAAAACATCATTGTTTAAATATAATAGATAATGTTAGAAAACTGTCTTCACTCCTCTGATGAGCTGCTCTGATTCTCCTCACAGTTTTTTCAGTGGTCAGAGAGGTGTCAGAGTTGAAGGACGCCTCGGTCCATCGAGGCCTCGTCAGCAGAAGATGTTCAGTGTTAGAAGAGTCCTGAAGGCAGAGCTGCTGCCTCTGATGCATGCTGGTCTCTTTGCTCACATCGTTGGATCGGCGTCACCCGTCGCCGTGTGCGAGTCTCCTGTCATGGAGGCTGACCTGACGGACGATGGACAGACGGACATGAACTCACGTCTGAGCTGACGCTTTGAGCCATGAACTGGTGTTTCAGTCTGAAGCTGAACGTGAGTAAAAAGCAAAAAGTCCCTCAGTTTGGGTTCTTCTCAGAAACGTTCTCACGCTGTTCGATGGAGAAAAAGTCGGCGGTTTGGTGAGCAGCTGCCGAGAAATCAGAAAAACAAACGCTCGTGACTGAGAAGCTTTGCTATCTTCACGAGGAGCTTTGTCCTCAGGCAGGTGGAGCGTTATCTAACTCCTGCTCCTCTTGGATTCCTTCCTGCCGCCGTGTTTGACTTCCCTTGAAGCTGCTTTGTTTTCTCCAGAGCTTCATCTCGGTCGGCCGTCAGCACTGTTGCATAAGACTGTGTGTGAAAAGATCCGTGAGAACAGAAACAGGAGAAACACGGGAACCAGAATCAGAGGCGTTTATTTGACTGTGTGCCGACTCTCATCAGCATCCCAGCATGCATCTCTTCTCCTTTCTGATGACTCAGACGGACGTGTGTGCAGGTTCATGGCTCCTCAGTGGGTTTGTGGGTCGATCCAAGCAAACTGACCACGAAGAGCCCTGAAAACGACACACTGACCCTGATTACAGACGTGTGAGAATGACTGGAGAGAACGTGATGAACGTCTCTGTGACCTGAAACCGGGTCAAACATCGCCACTGCTCTTTTCATTCATTTCATATGATCTGACATTTACATGTCAAAATGCCAGAGTGCATAAAAGTTACGGACTCGAGACACCGAATGAAACAGAACAAACTGACGTGACGTCGCTGCAGACGGTCTGACCAGCTACAGAGGTTCTGCTGAGTCATCACCTCCTGACTCAGCAGTTTGGTCTGTGGGTCGTCGCCATAGCAAAGTTTCAGGTGAAATCACACCTGTAACTCAGGTGCTGCTGATGATGAACTGATATGAGCAAAAAATCTCACACTTTTCAAACAAAGACGACTTAAACAGCCACAGAAGTCTGATTTTACTTTTCTTTTCTTCTCATTTTCAGCACAGAAACATCCGGAGTGATACGATCAGTTTTTATTTGAACACGTTTTCTCCGGTTCCGGCGTTCCGGCTCACAGCCTCCAGCAGAGACGAATGAGATCTGGGACAAAAATCTGCTCCTCTTTTCTTCAACCGCTAAAAGCTCCCGTTAACGTCAACACGACCCTGCAGACACGAGAGGAATGAGAAGCTCGCCGCCTGTTTCCACCACCTCACATCTCAGGACTCGTCTGTTTGTTTCAGACGTCTGCAGGTTCTTCGGTTCACACGCCTCAGCGTCACACACACGGCGACGGAGGAGAAACCAGGCCGAGGCCACGTTTGGTTCGACGTTTGACCTGAAGAGACACGAGGTCCCGTCAGGTGCGTTCAAATAAAGCACCCAGACGACCGAAAGGTTACCTGTCACATTAATGCAACACTAGGGGGCGCCATCAGGACACCAGGATGCATTAAAAAATAAAAAAACTCCTTTTACTTTTTCTAAAAGAAGAAGACACAACTGATTTCCTCTCCTTCTCCTCGCTCCCCTCTTTCCTTCCATCTCTTCCATCTTTGCCCCCCCCCCCTTTATCAGTTCTTCATCCTCTGTTTTGACTGTTTGTTTCCAATCTGACCGTGAACTCTTCACGATCACTGCTGAGTACATTTACTCGCTCATACTTAAAGGATGCAGTAGTTTCTCCTGTAATGGAGTATTTTTCCCTGATGGTTCCTCCACCAGTTGATCTCCATCTCCTTCCACATCTGCTAAAAACTGATAAACAAAAGCTCCAAACGTCTCCCGTCTGAAGAATTTTCCGGCCGCTCGTCCTGAGCTGCTTTCCAGAGAACCCATTTATTTGGAAAAGACACCCGAGGAAGCGAGAGTCCAAACAAAGGCCAGTGATTGTAAATCTAAATGTGGATCCGTCCTGCAGCTCTGTGGGCTACCTGCCCCGTCAGGCCAGACGGAGCCGGGTGGAGGTCTGCCACGGACAGACCGAGGTCTATTTAAGGTCAAAAACAGACTCCTCCAGGCTCTCAGACACACAGGAAGGCGTGTCGGTGTTTATTATACCACCCAGAAGACACACACACACACACACACACACACACACACACACACACACTCACACACACACACACAAACACACACACACACTCACACACACACTCACACACACTCGGCAGTGGTGGAAGAAGTACTCTGATATCCTACTGAAGCAAAAAGTACTAAAGTTCTGTTCAGGAAACACAAGAACTGAAGAAAATATCAGATTACAATCGTCAATGAAAGAATAGACACAGAACCACTGTACTCTATTACTTTAACTACATTTACTGCCACAGGACCACTGTACTCTATTACTTTAACTACATTTACTGCCACAGGACCACTGTACTCTATTACTTTAACTACATTTACTGCCACAGGACCACTGTACTCTATTACTTTAACTACATTTACTG
>JAPZDV010000015.1:18575085-18597291 GCA_029814665.1 Acanthurus lineatus
GTTATCCAGAAAAACCGCAACACATAACAGAATCAACATCCTTAATGAAATTTATCTTAATTTAATTAACACCGTCTTTTCTTTTTCTCGTCTTTTGTTCTTTGGCCATCAAGTTGGAAAGCTAGCTAGCATGATAGGCTATCATGTTCCCCGCTAACTGTCATGTTACCAATTAGCGTTCCAGCTTCAGTAATTCGCCTCTTTCCACTTGTAAGTCTCTGACCGAGCCTCCATGAAGTCAAACACGACGTTCGTCAGGCTCGTGTGCTTTGAGTCGGACGTTATAATTGCTTTGTAATAAAGTTTGTCTGTTCATCTTTTATCTTTTATGTTTCAGAGAGAGGCCTTTCAAGTGTTTGGCATTTACATGTTTGGAATCGGTTGTAGGTTATTTTCTCAGTCTGAGGGCGTAACCCTGATCAAACACAAAGAGAGAGAGGGAGAAAGAAAGAAAGAAAACCTCATCCATTCAAAGCCTCCTCTGCTTCGTCATTTGCCATCCCAATTTGTTTTGAGGCTGCTAAGGCATGTCTTTTGGTTTGCCTCAGTGAAGCTGTTAACACATAGCAGATTTTTACATGCTGCCATTAAAAGCCACACTCTTTAAAAAGGCCCTTCTTTATTTTTAGCATGTCTCTGTTGAAAAAGAAAAGGAAAAAGTGGCTTTGGACGGCCTGAAGGCTTCACAGGAATGCCAAAGGTCCACAGCGACTGTGACTTTTACAGCCGAGGAGCCAAATCCTGCTCTTTACCAGGATGATCCCCCGTTTCAGACCTTCTTTAATGCCAATTTGGTCTTAGACTCTGCAAAGATGCCCACCCACCTTCCCCAGTCACCCCCCCATCCCCTGAACCCTCCGGCTCAGCACAGCGAGACAATGTAATTATGAGAAAATGCTGCTAAAACTTAAAGCAGACGGGGTTTTTTCATCAGCTGGCAGAGCTCCGAGCGCCATCAATCCTCATCAGATCCACCCTGCAAACCGCCACCAAAAAACCCCCCAGCCCTCCACCCAGCACCATCATCTGACACCCACACGCTGATCCAGAGCCGGGGGAGCAGCCACGCTCTAATATGTGGTCAGTGGGAATGTGTGTGTGACCGCAGAGTGTGTGAAGCCACATATTCTACTGTTTAACATCTGACACCAGAAGATAAACAGGCGAGAGCCTCCGACTGAACTTTCCAAATAAATGTGTCCCTGGTGGGCCGTTTCTCCGACTGTCGTCTAAAAATAACACCAGGAATCTCTGCGTGTCTGTCCGTCCGTCCGTCCGTCCGTCCGTCCTTTGATTTCCTCATCTGACCGACAACGCACTCGGAGGATGAGTCGCCAAGGAGGAGAGGAGGAGGAGAGGAAGAGAGGAGGAGAGGAGGAGAGGAGAAGGAGGAGAGGAGGAGAGGAGGAGAGGAAGGAGAAGAGGAGAAGAGGAGGAGAGGAGGAGCAGAGGAGAGGAGGAGAGGATGAGTCGCAGAGAGTTCGGGGGTGGATTTCAAAACCTCTGAGTTAAATTTTCATACTTTAATAAATTTCTGTTCAAGTGAGTCTCACAGATTCTCATCTGTTCGACGGGGAAAGAAACAAATCCCATAATCCCACACTGCTGCATGACATCATCATAGTGCGACTCTGTGATTTGACTGTTTGGATAGAGAGACCGTCAGTGGCACGAATTAGATATTCTGCCTTTAAGTAAAGTACTGGAGTAAAAACACTGAGTTACTTGTTTTGTTCTGTGAAAGAGGTCAAAGGTCAGTTAATAAACAAAGATGTGAAACAAACAAGATGAATAAACTTTAAAAGAGAAATTCTGTATTTTCAAATGAACTCATTAAACCAGCCTGAAAACTGAACAAACTCCTCTGAGACGCAGAAACCAGACACTTCACTGCATTCAGCAGATTCTTCTGCGTCGTAGCTGAAAAAAGATTCAACATGAAACAGAGCTGGAAGCTTTTCACCAAGAAAACACCCAAACACCAAGACCCTGACCCCAGGAAACAGAACGAACAGCTCGTTTCTGTCGTCTTTTCCTGCTCAGAGATCAACAACACGACGCCGTGACCATCACCGTGTGTGTGTGTGTGTGTGTGTGTGTGTGTGTGTCAGGGATGTAAAAGTTAGAATATATACAGAGAAAGACGGGAACCTCTGAAGTAAAAACTGTAAGTACTTGAGCCTCCGGTCGTCTTCGCTTGATCTGACTCTTGAATGTGAGTGAAAATAAAGTTTTGGAGGAAAAAAATGCGTCCACACATTAATATTTATAGCAGAGTTCCTGTTTAAAACTCAAATCGCAGTGTGAATCCCACGGCGTCTGCAGACAATAGGCCATTTATTGATGAGAAATCCATAAACAAGGAGCGGTCTGTGAAAGAGTTTGGGCCTGCGACGCAGCACCGGGCGCTGCGAGTGACTCATGGAAATAAGCCTGAGCAAGGATGGGAAAAATAACACACAACAAAGGCAGCGATTCACAATAGAAAGGAGGAAAAAAACGCAGAGAAAACGCACAACAGATGGAGGCTGTAATCAATACTGCAGTCCAGCTTCACATCTGCATCGGCCTGCAGGCGCTGGAAGCATCTTTCCAGCTGAGCGGCTGTGAGGAAAACCAGACGGCGGCTCTTCACACACATTCTCCACCTCAGAGACCAGGATCAACACGATAACAAGGATCAATGTGATCAATAGATTTCTTCCTGCTCGGCCTCAGAGGAGGAGAAGGCGGCTGACAGGTGGTGACGTGCAGGCTCGAGCCGTCTGCGGACGTTAAAGGGTTAAAAGATTTCAATTACAGCCAATAAGATCGAATGTGAAACAGACGCGTGGAAAATCAGCATGAATCTGGAATCAATGTGTTCGTTTCAAACAATCTGATTGGACGGTGGCTGCAGTCAGAAACAGACCTGAGGACAGTGAGACGGGCCGAGCGACGGAGGACGAAACAAAAACTGTGTCATTTCAGGCTTTTTCTTACATTTCTGTGCAGTTTAAAGGCTTTTTGAGGCGTTAAGACTCTAAAAATGAAGAAAGTGATTTAAATCTTGATTGAGATGAAAATGAAATTTTGTCTTTAACTTGGAAATAAAACATAAAAACCAGAGTAGCTCATAACTTGTTGAATTTATCCATAAAAAAACAGATTCAGGTGAGTTTTCCCCTTCGTGTGTGAAGAAGAAGGTGTTTCACCTGTCTGGACTGCTGCTCACAATATTTGTCTTCAGTTTCTGTCGTCTCTCATGAACGGAGCTCTGATGCTACAAAACAAACAGGAAAGAAAAGGATCGGATGGACGGACACGCCGGGGGCGGAGCCACAGCTCGTCCAGCTCATGAACCAGATTATCTGGAGGTTAAAGTCACAGTGAGCAGAGTTTGGGAATCGTCTCTGCAGGAAAACTGCCTGCACTTCTTCTGCACATCTTCATGACGTCGCGTTCTCAGATGTCTGTTTTTTAGAGTGAAACGCTGTTTCTGCAGACAGGAATCCTGCCGTAAAAATCTGGAATGATCCTCTCAGCCTGATCCGAACGGTGGGAACGTGGTTACCTGCAGACAGCAGGTTCCTCTCCTCCTCATAATGAGTCCACTTCTCAGGGTTTCTCCAGTGTCTCACAGACATGTGGAGAAACGCTGAACGAGCCTTCAGTGAACTTCCTTTAAAACAATTTACAGCCGCAGAGTCACAACAAGGAAGTGTGTGACTGCACTTGTGTATCTATTACACACACTCACACACACACACACACACACACTCACACACACACACAGCATGGTTGTTCCATTATGAGAAAAAAGGCCCTGATGTGACCTTCACTTCATTTTCTGCAAACATCTCTGAGTCGTATGAGGAGAAGCTGCTCACCGACGAACTCTTCAAGTGTTCAGAACCTGAAATAACATGAAAACGATGCGGGTCGATCGGTTCTTCATGTGTCTGTTCAGCACAAAGACTTAAATTGTTTCTAAGTGATAACTGACACCGAGTCCCTCAGGTCCGTCTGAGTGAGAATCCACATTGTTGCTCTGGACCAACGGAACATAACGAGGGTTAAATTGGTCCACATGGGGAAAGTGCTGGAATATTCTGCTGAAAATCTAATTATTAAACTATCAGAGGAGCTCGGCGCCGTAAATCACCTCCCCCACCTTCAGAAATGCTTTCAGCGTGCAAAGATGGAGACTCACACAAATTTACTGCACAGGTGTCTCTTCAAAAACTGGATCTGCACTTAAAGGCGACGTGCACCAGAAAAAGGATCAGACTCACAAAAGCATTCATGTGTTCATGTGTTCATGTGTTCATGTGCTCATGTGTTCATGTGCTCATGTGTTCATGTGCTCATGTGCTCATGTGTTCATGTGTTCATGTGTTCATGTAGCTGCAGGGGAAGTTCCCCTCATAAACCTGTTGATGTGCACACCGGCCAGACACGCCCACATGCGACAGTAGACACCTGATGCAGCTCACCTGGTGAACGTAGGTGCATGTGAATGAGCCTGCAGGTCACCATGACAACAGCAGAGAGGAAGCAGGAGAAAACAGGTTTCATGATAAAATGCAGGTGCTTATGGGTAATGTGGAGGTTACGGAGCACGTTTGGTTATTTCCTTCATTCAGTCCCATAACCAGGCTTGGCTGTGATTGGTGTAAAGTTTACCTGTGGCCCCTCCCTCTCAGCCCAAACAAGGTGCCACAGTGTCTCCCTCTGCAGGTGAGCAGGCCCACGTTTGCTAAGCTAGTTCCCTTTTTGTTCCTATAAGTCACACAGAAGTTTTCTTACAACAACTTCCTGGATTGTCTTCCAGACTTCGTCCTTTTTGAAGTTAGCATCATAAAAAAAGGACGTCGGCGTTGATTTTGACCTGTTTCGAACAGTTTGCAGGCAGATTGTTTTCTCAAACATCTCTCAGATCCAGCTGCATGTTCGCTCCTGCAGCTCTGACACGATGCATCAACGTGTCAGGATCTGAACTGTCTCTGCTGAGGATGCTGGGATGTCTGATGCGATGCTCAGCTGTTGTTTCATGCATGATTGGTCCCTGCGTTGACTGAAATGAGGCCTGTTCTGTGTGAGGCCGGCCAGGCAGGATGTTGGACCACAGCTCGGTTCAGACGAGGACGCAGACTGAGCCGCTGCTGTTTTTCAGTCCAAACACAAACACTGCA
The DNA here is from genome assembly GCA_029814665.1 of Acanthurus lineatus. NCBI lineage: Eukaryota > Metazoa > Chordata > Actinopteri > Acanthuriformes > Acanthuridae > Acanthurus > Acanthurus lineatus. The sequence goes on from JAPZDV010000015.1 coordinate 18,580,260, forward strand.
GAGACAAACAGAGTCAGCCAGCCGATCGGCGCTGCAACGACACGCTGAGGCCAGAAAAGGTGATAAATAATTAGACTCTGTCAGATTGAGGAGACGCCGCTGCAAAGTGCTGCGTTAAGATATTTTTTCCAATTGAAACAAGGAACTTTGACCTTCACACGGAGCCTTCAGGTCTGCTGCTTCAGACGTGTGAACTCACCTGGAGGACCGAACATACCTGCTATGAAACAAATACCAAGAGTGTAAAACCAACCGTCTGCTGCTGAACCTGACCAGGTAGTTCTGGTTCTTGAACATAACCGAAGCGTTGGTGGCAGGAAGGTGACAGAGGCGCTGACGAGCTGGAAACGAGATGGAATGGGATCAAAACTCTGCAGCGGCTTCAGCATCTGCAGGGCGAGTGAACGTGATCATGGCGTCATAACCGCGCCGTCACATCCAGCGTTAGCCGTCCACAGAGTTTTGTCCATCTGCTGTGACACTGCTGATTGGTCAGGAGTGAACCTCCTTCACCTCTGAGAGATTCTGCAGTTTGAATCAGGTTGAATTTGTCTTTATCCGCCTCTCGCAGCTCCATCCAAAGCTTCATACCTTCAAACAGAAAGCGGGCGACCGTCAGTAATCGTGTCTGCGTTTCATCCAGTCGATCTTCTGGCTCACGCAGCCGGCAGGGAAAAAGGAGGACACTGCATCAGTAAATCCTCACTAAGCTCCTTTCTTCAAGGCATCTATTTTTGGAAAAAAACTGACACAGAACTTCCATTACCATGTTGGCAGATAAATCCCGCCAATAAAGAGGGAAATGAGACTAATTATTTCCTGAGTGGAAGTCAGAACTTTTCTCTGTGTCGAGGCTGCAGGCGAGGAGGCTCCAGGACTGAGAGCTTTGGATAAACACCTGAGCTGGACCGCTACCTGCAGCCAGACGCCCGACTTTTCCAAACGGCCTCCCGCGTCGGCTCCACTGAGGGTCTCCTGCTGAAAACCCCTCCACCCTGGTGTCCATTTCTGCTCTGTCATCTCCCCTCCGACTGCCCGAGGAAACGGGCACATCCTGCACCCAGAAACGCTGCTGGATCAGAAAGCAAAAGTCTGCAACAAATTACAGGCTGGCCGCATTTTCTGTCACTGAGCGCAGAAAGACACCAGCCGGTTTTACCCGTCGATAAGAGGCCACCGTTTACACTGAACCTTCTGCAGAGAGGAGGAAGGAGCCCAGGAGGAGGGAGGAAGGAAGAAATTAGAGATGGAAGCAAAAAATGTAAATAGGAAAAAAAAGGTAAATAGAGGTGAAGATCAAAAGTTAAGACGGACGGAAAAATAAGAGAATGAAACAAAGAAAGAAGGAGTTTGTGTTCGACTCTTCCACAGCGACCCGGTTTCCTCTCTTTGACCACAAGAAGAGTTTTTAAAAATCTCCGTCCACAAGAGAAACAAACCGTGATGAAATACTGAACAGGAACTTTTAGTAGCCAATGAGAGCGAGCTGACCAGGAGGCGGGGCCAACCTGATGTTTGATCCTTGGTCATGTTAGCTATTAGCGGCTGGTGACGGCGGCCATCTTTGTTGGTCTCTGATCATGTGATAAGTTTCTATGAACTTCCAGAGTGAAAGAGTTTACGAAAAGAGTGTGTGTGTGTGTGTCTCCAGTGATCATCTGGTGTGTGTGTGTGTGTGTGTGTGTGTGTGTGTGTGAGTGTGTGATCTTAAAATCAATATTAAAAATCAGTTAAATGTCTGAATGATCTCTCACATCTTTTAAAGCATTAGGATGAGAAAACGCTCTGCTGTGCATCAGACCTGCACATTTACTGAAACTGTTGAGATTAGAAAAGGAAGATAAATTTCAAAAAAGGATGAAAAAAGGATGAGAGGAAGGAAAGGACAAAGAGAGGAATGAAATGATGGAGAGGTGAAAGAAAGAGGAGTGTGGAGGAGAGGAGGAGTGTGTCTTGTGTTGACGGAGGTGAAGTTTTGCCTCTTTCAGAATCAAACTGCATGAAGACGTTTCTCATCCTGAAGTGAAGTGACAGCAGCTTCAGAGCTCTGTGCCTTTTTTTTTGTTTTACAGGATTTTCCCTGCATGCATTGCTCTCAGGAGGCGTTGTGGGGATTTCTCTGCATTTGGCCGGAGAGGCCGCCTGTCAACACGGCCCGTCAACAAAGCTCCGTTTCCATGGAGACCCCCAAATAAGGGAAAAAAGAGACGCGGGCGAACGAGGCCAAATTGCATTTTCTTCTCCTCTCAAGTCAATTGGTATGAACAAGGGAGTTAGCTTAAAGGAGTTGATACTTTAAACATGTCATATGGAGTTAAAGAGAAGGAGCCGGGGCTTTTTCCCTCTCTGGCTCCGACAGGACCGGGATTATTCACCGCTCTGAAGACGGAACGAAAAAATAAAAATCAACATTGTAAATTGTTCCATCACAGATGGAAACGGCATCAGTCTAATCACATCCACTGTCCACATGGGGGGGGGGGCCCGTGGAGCAGGTTTCCAGAAGGCTCCGTCTTTCTTCTAACGATGGAATGAATCCGTGTGATGACAACAAAAACTGGATCAGGTCAGTGAAGAGCAGTGAGGAGGTTTTCCCACAAACCCTTTCACAAATATGCAGATAGATTTGCATTTTAACGGCCGCCGCTCTCACTGTGCTCTGCTCCGTTACTGCACCGGCTGGATCCACCCGCGCTTTACTCGAGTATTTCTGTTTATTTCTATTTTTGTACTATTTTCTTTTTTCACTCCAACTTCACGTTTATCCAGTAACTTTAGTTACTTTACTGACCAAGAAGTTAGGATACAGTTACACCAGTTTAACCTCATTGGTCCCTAATTTAAAGGTTTGCAGCAGCAAATCAAGTCAATAAAACAAGCTCCGCCTTCATCAGCTGCGACACTGAGGTGATGAACACATGAATGCATGAATATTAATGACATAATTTTTCAGGTTCAACAGAAGTGAGCAGGACCTGGTTCCTTCAGCAGGGAGCTGATGCAGTTTTACCTGTCTGGCTCATTCCTCAGGTAAACAGGTTCACTGGTAACAGGTGAGAGGATGATCATTGGGTGTGAAATGTGAGGATGCAGAGAGATTCACCGCTTTGTGAACACATGAACACATGAACACATGAACGCATGAAGGCTGAGACCGTCTGGACGCAAAACTCAGCTGATCACATCCTGTTTTTGTTTACATCGTCTCTGGAAAGATGAAGCGGTGATGAGCCGCAGACTCGTCTGAACTCTGACCTCTTCCTGTCTGCACCTCGCCGTCACCGCCTCTTCTCGCCACGAGTCACGAGTCTCTTCGGTCTCCACTCGGTGAGTCACACAGACGGAGGCGACGCTTCACGCTCAGTCGCGGCGTGTTTCCACGTGTCCGTCACATCGAGGCCTGACGTTTGCTCTGGAGGTGCAGATGTTCAGATGTTTGACGGAGGCGTCTTCAGCTCGACCTGAGGTCTGGAGTCCAAACCGCTCAGAGAAAGGGGCGTGGCCTGCTTCCAGCTCTGTTCTCAGAATGTGTCGTCTATTACAAACCACCTCCTGTAATTTGGCACCAAGTTCCATCTGGAACGATGAGCCTCGTTCCCAAAGAGCTCGGCTGATGTTTTATCACCCACATCCCCCTGAACATTAACCCCTCCATCCCTCCTAATAAACCTCCTCCTCTCCTTTGACTCCATTCGTTTTCTCTCCGTCTCTTTTCCACCTTTCGCTCGGAGCCGAAGGCTGAAATTTCTCTCTTCAAAGAGGAGACAGTAAAGCTGAAGCGACAGATTGAGGCCACACAGAACTCTCATTTCCCAGTTTTCATTGACATGTTAGAGAGTTTATAGATGTTTTTTATTTAAATAAGAGCCAGCAGCAGTCGAGTCGACCACTTAAGAAACTCTGAGTAGATGAGCAGAGATTTACAACATCACAGCATCTTAAATCTGAATTGGATTCAGGTTTGGCTGTTTTAACTGACCTCCGCTGTGGAGCCTGTGTTTTTATTGTTATTGTGCAGCGCAGACAGACAGGAAACACGGGGAGGATGAAGGAGAAGACGACTAAAGTCTGCAGGATGTTAATATGACACAGGGCTCCGACCTCCAGGCCCGTTAGCTTACAGTTAGCAGGAAACATCAAAACCTGACAGATTACAGTTGAACTTGGTGGAGAACAAAAACCTTCAGGTGGTCTGGAGGTTTGTGGGGATCTGACCCCGAACTGCAGCGTCTTCCCTCATTTCCTCTCACTTCTCTTCTGCCGGCTGTCAGTGGATCGAAGAAAGCGGTAACCATGAGAGAAAACCACCAGGATGATGGATTGTTTAGTGACACACATACAGTGATGTTTAAAAGTCTGACTGCAGGTTTGTACTGAAGTGTGTCAAGATTGTAAATAATGTGACATATTTTTGTGATTTTGGACATGAAAACATGAGCTCATCGTCCTTCAATGGGCCACAGTGACTCCATTTTGTTTTGGATAAATAAACCGACAGTGTGTGTGTGTGTGTGTATAAAACATGAACACTGGGTCAAAACAACCCGTTTCCTTTCGCTGAACGATCAGACTGGCAGGTCTGATGTGTGGATGTTTTGCAGCTGAAGGTCGATCAGCAGCTGAGAGGAGCGAGTCGAGGCTCTGACGTGACTAACATCTTCCACAGTGGAGAAATTATCACCCGAATCCTCTTGTCTTGTGGGCTGAGGGTGGGGGGGGGTGAATGTGTTGTTTTTAAACGCCGTCCCGCGCTGAAGCCGACGCCATCAGCCCGCCGTCTGCCAGGGGATTTTCAGACCAGAGGGAGACGCTCGACTGCTCCTGCTCTCTTTTTACTGTGCGGTCGAGTAATTCGATCCAAGTCTCAGGAACAAGACAAGAGCTAATAAGTGGGGGCCGTACAGTAGCACCTACTGTACGTTTACAGCCTCCGCGCTCTGCTGCAGCACATCCAGATGTTTGGTGAAGTCTGGATAAATATAGACTCTCAGTCAGGAGCTGTCAAGACCCGGCTGCTTTCTGTAAACATTTGCTTTACCATAATTTGAATTTTATTATAAACTCACAGTCTAACAGGCCAGTGAAAAAGCAGCCGTGTTCAGCAATAAACAAGAGAGCAGCTTCTGAACATGAAGACACAAGTGCTTTCAGCTCAGCAGGCGTTTGCTTCCAGACGCGACCCTGTGAATGTTCCCCACAGCGAGAACAAGTACTCGGATCCTTTGAGGGCGACGGCAGCCGCTCACACAAGTTTCCAAGTGAACGTGCTGATGACAAAGAGAAGTTTGAGCGTCTGTCTATTTAGGATTTCAATCATTCAGATCAGTTGTGAAGCAAAATAAGGAAACATGACTCTGATGTTAAACTGGAACCTAAAAATCGTTTTTTTTTAGGTTGTTTCATCCAGCTCTCACTGAAACACAGAAACCATCTTTCTAACCAGTTTTGGGCTGAAAAATCAAAATCTTTCCCTTCTTATGTCAGAGTTTCATTACATATGTTAAAAAAAATAAGTTTTCAGAACTGCAGATTCCCTGCAGTTCCATCAGTGGCCACTGAGTCAAAGTGGCAGCAGAGAGGCACCTTTATGTCCAGCTCCCTCCGTGTGTTCACATGTGTGTCAGTGTTTCAGTGTTTTGGTTTCATTTACACAATATTCTGACCTTTCTGAAATATTTGCTTTCTCTCTGGAGCGTGAAATGAGATCACTGATGTTGATGTTTGATCATTAAAGGTTTGAGGAGGAGCTTCATGCTGGAACTGTTTCTCCACGTCTTCAGCTGGTCTGAGGTCTGCAGTATTTTCATCAGCTGACTGAAACTGATTCAAACAAAACAAATACAATCTAGAAGTGTATTTTTGAACTTTGGACAGAGCCACGCTAGCTGTTAGCCCCATGCTAACCTCTGCCTCTGGGCTTATGCTAAGCAAAGCTAACCACATCCTGACTCCAGCTCTGAACGTGCAGACATTAGCAGCGTCTCACTCAAGGTTTGAGATGACTTGATTTAGATTTTAAAGCATCGACAGTTTCTCTGCAGACCTGAGGTCAGGCATGATGGGCAGAACTTCTCCTTCAGTCGCTTTTGGACTCAACAAACGTTCCTCCTCCACACATTCATGAGGTTTGTGACAGAGGTCACATTATTAAAATCTACTGCTTATTATCTCCATCAGACTCGGCCTGTGTTTTCCAAGAGGTGTGGACGTGGGAGTATTTATGAGCTCTGTTTTAATAGACTGTTCCTCTTAGACTCAAACAAATGCCTCTCATTATATCCCCACTGAATCTGCTGTAACTACAGTAAAGGCTGGTGGCAAACGCTCCGATCCGCCACTGCAGACCATTAACGTGTTGCTGCAGGAGTGTTAATCTCTCACACTTTCAGCCACGTTCCCCGAAGTCTGACTGGGACCAGAGCGACTTGGATTTGCTGCAGTCAGACATGAGACTGTCAGGATAACCTGCTCACCTGGTCCTCAACCCAGACGGACCCTCGGAAAGGCTGATGGGGGGGTTATAAATAAAAAGTGAGCTCACAGCTGGACAACGAGCAGAAACCTCCGAGCCGCAGCAGTCGGCGAGAGAGAGCTTGCAGGCCCGATGCCATGTTTGGAATAAGTGGAAGAAGAATGGAAGTCTTTCTGAAGGGACAAGGTTAAAGAATGGCTTTGGTTTATTTTCCATAATCATGATTTGGGAATGTGTAAAGGTCTCTTTCTGAGACGTTGGCCCCTCGGTGGCCTTATTAGCCAAAATGTGAAGAGAGGATTGGCACGACGGTTGGTTTGTGAGGCTGGCGAGCGCAGCTGAGGAGTGAGGCTCTTAATCGTGTGACCTCGACGCTTCTCAGCACAGAAAACATCCTGGATTATTTAACAGTTCTAAGGTTTTGTTTTTGTCAAAGCACCAGGGGTGATTGATAAGTTCACGGCCTGGCAGAAGGAGATGAGTCACTTCGCTCCCGTCACATGCACATGCAGTTCAGCTCTCTGAGTGGTTCTGCAGAGACTCTGAAGTTTATAACTTCTGTGGTTTTTTCTGTCTCAGGTGATTGAAAACTGCAGGTCAGCACTTCCTGAGAAAACAGACACCATCGGCCTTCGAGCAGCCGTCGTCCAGGAACGAGGATCAAAAACAGAGTGTGTGGACAGCTGTTCACCTGATCTGACCCCCTCAGTCCACCACCTCCTCCCTCGGACGAAGACGGAGCTCAGTGGGCGCCATGTTGACAAGGACGATGACATCATGTTGCTGTGGACGACTTCCTGAAAGAAGGGATCCATGTGATCCTCCACAGCTGGACTGGGGTGCAGATGATGGAGGAGACGGTGCTGAAGAACAAATATGTAGTGTCGTATTTCCATGCTGTGCTACTTAAAGCTTTAGTTACTAGTTACTTTTCAGAATACAGTGTTTCCACACCCCTCCTGTCCAAGTAAAATCATTTTAGTACTCAGAGTATTTTCAAAGTACTTTTACTGCACTATAAATGTGGCTGCTCTCCTTCAGTGGGCGGTGAAACACTCAAAGTTTTATTTTGAAAAGTGCCACACAAAAAGCAAATATCTACCTGCAGCCAGGTGAGCAACAGCTGCTGCTAAAACCCTGTCATGTCTCTGCAGTGATGAACTGAATCTGTCTGGCTTCTTTCCATCGAAGTCTGATTCAGTATCTGTCCTCGCTCACCTTTTAATCAATGAGCCGACTGATTTTTTCAGCACTGAGCTTCATCTGCAAGTCTCTGCGCAAACACCATTCAAAACTACTGGAACCTGCAGCTAAGAAAATAGAGCTTTGCTAAGCCTCACAAATCCAGGTGAATCACTCCCACTTTATTCAGCCATTACATCACACTTTCTCAACACAAACTCACAAATGGGCCCGAACAGAAGTGCAGACAAATTAGCAAAAATATGAAGTGTGGTGAAGGGAAGGAGCCATGATACGCTGCTTCATTACGACCTGAAATCTCCCAAATTTTGAGCCGATATTTTCAAGCACGAAAAGGAAAACTCGCAAAGGTCAGGGCAATTATTGCACAAATGAATAAGAGCAGTGTAGGTATGGCATGGAGTTCAAACATGGCCCTGCAGTCGGCTGCAGGGGTGGCCAGGCTGCCTGGCATGGACGGCGATGACGTGACACGTCAAATAAATGTCCACACACAAACCTCGGTCCACACAAGAGAAGTGTGCTCAGCTTTCACTCGGAGAAGTCGAGTCTTTCTGCTCTTTCTCGCTGCTTTTGTGCACTTCAGAGTGTGAAAGTGTCACCGGTTGTAAGAGTCCGAGTGCTGGAGCAGAGACCAGTGAATGAGTGAGCTGTAGTCCTGAAGAAAAGGCTGTTTGCGGGCGACAAAACGAGGTTCGAATGTGGAAACTGTCTCAACATTCACTCGATAACATCACTTAATGACAGCTGAACGTCTCTGAAAAACTGTTGTAATCAACCAAACTGCTCAGTTTTATTCATTCATTCTTTCTTTGGCCTGGTCTGACCTTTCCACAGCGCCACACTCAGGCCAAAATCTGTACCTGCAGGCAAGAATCATCACAGTGACTGATGTGCATGTTTATTCTCCCCAGAGGACGAACCTTTGGGGTTTTACTCACAAGCTTCTTCCTCATCAGGTTTCTTGTTCAGTCGACAGAAACATTTGTGTTTTGTGTTAAGCGAACATTCAGGCCTGTTGGAGCTTTGAGGCTCTGAAAATCTAAACACCATCCAGGCCAATAATACTCACCAAACATAACAAATGACTTATTTGTGGAGAGCTCGTTAAATGACTCTCCGGCTGCAACAAATGCCTCTTACAACAATGACTGACTTTACAATTCACTCCTTGTTCTGTTGAGTTTATTCGAGAGCTCAGAGTGAGTCGCTGCTGACAGCTGCGGTCGGCTCGTCTGCCGCCGTTTATTCCTTCAATCAAGCCTCCGACCTCCCGCCCCGGCTGATCGGCGAAGGCATCCAAACATCACCGGGCCACGGCACGCCGCCTAACCCACGGCCCAAGTCACTTGTTACCCGAGAAATTGTGTAAAAGTCAGTTAATCAGCGGCGACCGGAGCTGAATCACCTCATCTGGGCAGCCGGCGGCCAATCGGGGACGAGAGCCTCGGCGGGTTCCACCCTTCAGGGAGACGCTTCGCTCCACATCCAACAACATCACTTTTTCCCCCCAAACTTAAAGCTAACATAATTATTGAAAGGTTGAGAGGCGGACACATGCCAGGCTCTACCTACCGGCTGACTGAACGGTGGAAAAGCTGCAGTGAAAATCAACACACTTAATGACACCACGGTTCAGGGTCGGACACTGCCTGCCCTCTTGAAAATTTGAGGATGTGATCCCCCCCCACCCTCCCCAGTCGCACCCAGACTATAAACAACAACCTGCCAAGGTCTACCTGGGCCCGCGGAGCTGCTGCCTGTGAAAATCAACAGGCTTAATGACACCTTTATTAGTCATCTGGTCAGACGCCCCTGGTGGCAAGGCTCTCCCCTCTGAGCTCTGGAAACTTCGGATCACCGTGGCCGCTGACTAACACACTGTTTACATACCAGAGAGGGCCAACACTGGGGGTGAGGGTGAGGGTGGGTGAGGCCTGCCGCTGCTGAGGGCGAGCAGGGACGACCAGCCTTCACCGGTGGCTCCTCTGCGTCAGGTTCAAACCCTGAACATGCTGCAAGAGGATCGAACCTCGTTTCGTTTTTCTGTCCTCCTCTCTCGTCTGCTTCCCCGCACACACTCAGTCAGTATTTCTGAGGTTTTTGTCTGCTCATCATGTCCCTGGTTTCTCTGAGCTGCAGAGCATGTCATGTCACGTTCACTGGGGCAGCGACGCCCTTCCCACTGTCTCGAAGGCGGTCCCAGCCCAACGCAGCAGGTGATTGGCTGACGTGGGAGGATGGTCTGCCTGATGGAGTTCACCTTGATATTCACAGGGTGACGGAGCTGACCCACATGTTCCCTGATGTCCACATCCCATCGTTCATTTGTGGCACCTTCAGTTTTAATTCACTCTGCCTGTTTTAAGTCATCGTGCAGCGTCGACTCCCCCCCTCGTCTCTTTCCATGAGCCAGTTTGTGACATCACTCAACAAATCCAGAGAAATGTGGCAAAAATTCAAGAGCTCTTTGAAAAGATTTTGGCTGAAATAAATGTGAGACCGTCACAGACAAAAGTCCAACTGTGCTGAATCGCGCTGCCTTTGGCTTTCTGGGGACATTTCTGTGTTTTGGGTGGAGTTCAAGTTTCAGAAAACATGGTTTTCATGTGCAGTCATGTTGTGTTATGAAATAATGTAAAATGTTTGGCAAAGATTAATGTAATTAGGAGCAGGGGAGTTGTGGAAATGCACCATGTTAAGTTGCCATAATACCAGGACAAACAGACGAGTCGGAGTGGTTTCCATGCAGGCCTGTCCTCTGTGAAACGCCGTACGTGACTTCTCTCCGTTTCTGACCCGACATGCAGCCTCGGCGCTGAGCTCTGCAGCAGCTCCTCCACTCCAAAGAGCAATCAGCAGCGAGGGCAGCAGGCCAAGCCCAGTTACACGTTTACAAGCAATTAAAAAGCGATTTATCATCCTCTTCTTAAAGGTGCCTAACCACAGTCACACAGTCGCCTGGTCTGCGGTGGGGTTTCTGAATGTGCTCTGCAGAGTGGCCCAGTTTTAATGAAGAGTGCAGAAAAGTCAGCAGAGCTGCGATTTAAAGAACCTGAGTCCTGACAGACAGAAACACCACCGCAAAAACACCAGCACTGCTCATACAGGAGCCCTCCGGAGAACGGCGTTTCCAGGATAATCTGATTACTCACAGCGTTCATGTGTTTATGTGTCACTGAGTCAACAGTCTGATTTACAGTCCTGTTGTCACGGTTCAGAAAACCGATGTAGAAGTCACTTTCACTCCATGATTCAGCAGAGACTGCTGCTCAAACGTGGGCATGGGGGGGCATCATTGTCCCCCTGTGAAGCTGCAGCATTAAACGACAGAATAAAGTGTGTAAATGCAGCTGCATGAGCAGCACGGCTGGCCTGCTCACAGATGTAAAGTCAGATACATTCATATGGTCTCTGTGCAATGAAGCACGCAGTGTTTGTGGCTTGTTTTGAGAATTTTCCACCAACAGCAGGCCAAACTCATAATTCATGCTCGAGGTCTTCACGGGTTCCCAGACTGGGTCTAAATTCTCTGAGACTGATGGGGCCTGGTGCAGTCCAGCTGGATTATTATCCCAAAAGGATTAAAAGTGACTTTATCAGCTCTGATCACAAGGTGCAGCAGCAGCAGCAAAAAGAAAAACTGTGCAGAAGCTCAGAATGAATTACATGACTTACTGCTGATTAACCTGCAGATCAGAATCAAGGTCCAGCACCTCCTGGATCAGGTCTAATGATCCTGAGTTGCCTGGTTTCTTGTTAAAACTCCAGATTGTGCAGGATGCAGGTGACTGCACCAACAGAACAGCACAGGAAAACAGTTTTTCAAGTTATAATCAGGTTTTCCAAGTGTGTAAAATATCATTTTCCTGTAGCTACTTCAAAATAAAAGCCTGCTTGTGATTGAATGTGAAGAACATGACAGCTCGATGCCCAAAAAGGCAAGATTCTGAAAAATATATTTTGGTGTTTAAGTGACCCTTGAAGTCAGTGACTGTCTTTAAATGTGTTTGGATCCTACACTGACTGAATTCCCAATGAACCAAAATTAAATCACAAAACATTAAATTATTACCATTAAATTCAACATAGAATAATAATAATAAGCCTTAAAATTAGGTGTTGCTGTGGCAGGATTTTAACTAGCAGAGCTCCACCCACCCACTGCACAAAAACTGTAAAAACCTTAAAAAGAAGAAAAAGATCACTTGCTTTAGAAATGTTAGCATGCTAACATGCTAAATGTTAGCATAGTAGGCAGTGAACCCGGTAGAATAAGAGTGAAAACCTCTCAGACTTTGCTAAGTTTTATTCTCCAGGTGATGGAGGTGATGGAGGGGTGAGTGGGTTCAGGAGCATTTAACAACCCCCCCCCCCCCCTCCTCCTCTTCCTCCCAGTAGCCATCAGCAGCCTGCAGCGGTTTGTTAAACCAGAGCTCATTTAGTGTTTTACACACTTCTTTAAATGACTTTAGGCCTGGCCGGTTTCCTGAGAGCGACCAAACACACCCATGGAGGCGACAGCTTCGCCCTGCGCCTGTAACCACAACACCACAACAGCAACATGACTCACACACAGGCTGCTAATATGGATTCCACTCTATATTAGGACCATAAATGTGATTAAAAACAACACTTGACATGCAGTATTTTTTGATTATGGTGTAGACAGGATCTGACACTACCAAAAACATTTGGTTTGGGAAAGAAATTGTTGCCATATTGAGACTGTAACGAGAAAATGGAGGCTCGAGTGTGACAAAACTCATGTTACATGTTGCATCGACCAGCAGGATTCAGTGGACAGACAGAAACATTACAAAGTGCATCTTTTCTGAAATTTGTTGACATTTCAGAACAAAAAAGAAGTCAAATATAAATAACTTTCATTCAGTTTCAAAAGTTGGCCGACTCCACGTGGCTCTATCAGTCTTTTCCATTTTGTCCCTGCATGTTCGAAACAAACTTTTCACAGCCGTTATCATGATAAAGACAAACAAGGAACTCCCTCGAATATGTTTCTGTGGCATGTCTTTGATTTTTTACACATTTTATTTTACCCATAATGCCCTTCTCTGCATGCAGAGCTCCAGCTTTGTGGTCTGTGTCAGTCTAAACTCCATAAGCCACAACATGTCAAATACTCAGCTTCGACTTACTGCAGTTTCTGACAGATTTGCTGATTACAGACGGAAATCAGATTAGTGAACACCTCAAACTGCAGAGAAACAAGCAAAGATCTGATTTTTAAGACTCAATCCAACCTCGTTCAGACCAAAACATCCAACTATGTCGAGAATTTGACAGAAATTTAACAGTTTATCTTAGTTGAAGGCAGATAATAAGCACATTAATTACAACTGTGTTGGACAGTTTCTGCACAGTTAAACTAGAGCACCTTCCTGTCCAACTGGAGGGGGTTTTTTCAGGACAGTGTCCAGCTGAACAGCAGCTGGTCGACCTCTTCATCCCAATTTGCAGCCTACTGGGTTCACAGATTCCAACTTTGTCTGAAAAAAGGTTGTTTCCATCTGACATTTGCACTTCTTTTATCAATACTCCAACTTGTCCACACTCAAGAATTTTAAAAGCATTGAGGATTTAAATTCCTTAAAAAAGCATATTATAGAACTGATAAGGAAAATGTTATATGTATAAAAATGAATATAACTTCTTTTATTGAGAATATCTGCATAACATAGATATTATTTAGTGTACAGTAAATGAAAGAGGACCTCATATTGATCCTTGTGGAACACCGTTAACATTTTATTGACTTGATTTCTTCGCCCTCTGCAGCAGCATCTTATGTGGCTTTTTCTGGTGTTTACATTTGAGTTTTCTCATCCACAAATCCACAAACTGTGCAATAAAACCTGTGTACACAGACATGAGTCGACTCTTGAACTTGCTCAGCTTAGGCCTTATGATGTCACTGCAGGTGTGGTGGGTTGGGAAAGGCCTCGCACTGAGCTTTTTGTTTCAGTAGGGCCGTGTGGGGGAAATGCCCCATTTGTAAAGTGCCCATCAGTCAAAGTGACAGGCTGAGGCAGCTGACTGAGGCGGCCGGCTGAGGCTGGTCAGGCCGCCGCGAGAAGAGCGAGACACAACTGTCTCTGTGTGAGGCAGCCGGGGATAAACAAGACGAGGCTTTGGCCAGCGCTGCCCACTCACCACTTCAGACCTCACACACTAACCAAGAAAACACACACAACCAGACCAAGGTGCAGCTGTGAGACATGCACTCAAACCTTTATGCAAATAACACCACAACATTTATATGAAACAGTTCTACATTTGAAATTTTACACAAGTGCGTTTTACTGATAATACGTTTCAGTAGTTTTAAGTTTTAACTCCTTGCAGAACTTTTCTATCAGCATGTGAGAGTTCAAATGATGACATTTAACACACGTCCTTTGCTGAAACGCTGATGCACAAGTTATAATTTTGACCTGAAGGTGGTGCTATTTGAAAAATTAAACAGAAATCACTAATGTCGACCTGAAGGCAGCGTGACCATGAAAATCAGTAAGCTTCAACCTCTGGGGATCCTGAACCAAGTCAACATCATCCGGTGAACAGAACAATGGTGCCAGCAAGACTAAAACATGTCAGATTATTGTTTTACATTCAAGACTTCGCTTATGGAAGCCGAGTAAAATCATGACGGGACCTGAAAACAGAAAGTTAAAGTCACAGCTCTTTCCTTTAAACTGGGACTCAAACTGAACTGCAGCGCACACACACTGTCAGCTGGATAACTGAGAAGATTCATAGATCACTAATAAGCAGCCAAGCACACAGCTGAGGATTTATAATCCTGTAGAAACAGAGATGTGGTGGTGGAGTGTGATGTCGGCTGTGGTGTGGTGGTGTGTTCCCTCATACAGACTCTGGATTCTGCTCTTCACTGAGTCCCTCACCCCGTCATTAACCTGTCAGATCTGATGAGTGTGTGTCCGAGAGCAGCTGAACCACAGCGGCTTTCACCTCCAGCTTAAATGCCCCTTTTTCTTCTACCGCTGACGGGAATCTGCTGCACCTGCCACCGGCGGCCGAGTCCGTATGTACGAGTAAACACAACGAGACATGTGAGCAAACACATCTGTACTCCACAAACATGCACACGGGAGGGAAGTAACCAAGTAAATTTACTACTGAACTTCAGTATGGGTGACAGGTTCTACTGCAGTTATTTCTATTTCAGTGAGACGTTCTATTCTCCTTCCTCACTAATGTCTCTTACTACACTGGAAAGGAAGATTAGGAGGATTAAGATGGTACCCCAAATTGACCTGCTTTCAGGTGGTAAATTAATTTGTAAAGTCAACATCTACAGGTTTTCCATCATAAAAAAAGTTAAATAGTTATTTAATTAATCAGCATTACAGTTGCAGCTTATGCTAACATTAGCAAATAGCTAGCAGGAGTTCTCATGGCAGCACAAAGTGCAGATTAGTATGCAACTGTTTGTTTAATTCCAACCACAGAGATGTTCACCTCTGTCAGGAATGAAACTGTGCCTTTATGAGGTCATTTAAAGATTTATGTTCTCAGCAGAAACCAGAGCAGACGGGCCATGTACAGTAAAATTAGAAAGTATTGAGAACTCGATCTTATTAAGAGTTTGTTTGGACAACGGAGGGACCACCAGCTCATAATGACCCATAATCCTTGGCGAGGCTGACGGTATGGACTTTCAGCCTTGAATCTCACTGTGGTTTGATGGTTTGCAGGGTGGAGTCTGCTGCCTGCTGCGAGCGGAGGAAATAGGTTAACAGGATTCAATCACACACTGCAGCCAATCCAATTATGTCGTTAGCAGAAGCTCAGGTGCACCTGGCAGCCAGGAGAGCACGGCTCCTCTTCTCTGTTTGGTGGTGAAAAACCTCAGATGGGGAGAACATTTGCTGGTTTCTACATGTAGGAACCACAATGAGACCCTGACCGAATGTTTCCCTTCAGTAAACAACCACGTTTAGGAAACACTCTGGATTTAACTGTGACCCATGAGCTGCTAAAACAAACAGTTTAGCAAGTAAATTGTGTTTTTCTGGACTTCAGATCAACCCAAAGGTCTGAACAAGTGAGGCTTTCCAAGATAAAATGATCAGTTTTGCTGATCCTTCACTTAGATCCTGAGTGTTTGGATGGAAATACAAAAATCTGGTCAGTCCAACACTTTGGTCCACAGTGAAATATCTCAGCAACTATTGAAAGCAGTGAAATCTAGTTTATAAATAAATTCCTGCTGAAAAAATTGTTTTGAGAGCCATTTAATTAAGAGCCTTCAGCCATGTTGGCAGCTCTGTTAGGCTGTACAAAGACACTGCACTGTTTTTGGCTAAATGCTAACACCAGCATGCTAACAGGTCCCCAAGGCCCAAATCATTAATTTATTATTATCATTTATTTAAAATGACTCAAAAAAACTTTCCATACAAGTTTGAACCCAAACTTTACTGAACGCGACTCTGCTGATGTGGAGGACGACAGCTGGCTGCTAACATGTGACTGTTTTGGTTGGGTTGTGCTGCCCCTAGTGGACAAAAAATAAATTAATTCAACTTTACTCCATTACATTAAAGCTGTAGTTACTTGCAGAATCAGATAAAATACAATAAACTGCTAAAATATAAAAATCAAATATTGTGTTGCATAGTGAGTGTCATACTTTTAGTATTTTCAGTGTATTTTGATGCTAAAAGTTGTATTTTACTTCAGATTTATACTTAAAACAGATTATTTCTATATTGTGGTATTACTACGTATATGCCAGCATTTTGAGTATTTTTGAGTAAATTCTCACAAACTGAAAATAGGATATGTGTCAAAGTGTAAGTTTCTTGACATGAAGCTCCATTTCTGCCTCTTTTGTGAGAAAAACATGCACGTTGACCCTCAGAGTTCCTGTTAATGTTGAAGGAATCTTGACATAAAGAGATTAGATTGAGTTCATGACTCCTGTTGAACTCTGCTGTTTCCGCTGGAATCATTTGGAAAATCTTTATCTAAACCTCACAAACGAGCGACTGACTGGAAACCTGCAGGTTGATCTCAGTGCAAAATGTTTCACAATGCATCACAATGTGAGGAATTCAGGCTGTGTGACTTCAGGACGTCAGCTGACTGTTTACGCTGCTGTCACCGCCAAACGGCGGTCAGCTGATTCAGCTGATTCACATCTGATTTGTTAACAACTCACCTGAAATCAGAGCAGGTTTCCTGTCCATCACTCACTGACTCGCATGCTGTGTTATTAATTCAGACCATTTTTATCTTTTAACAATATGTTTATATCTTTTTTAATATCTTTTTATTAGAAACTTTACTAATGTGATTATTTTTTGAAGT
>JAPZDV010000015.1:18597391-18616697 GCA_029814665.1 Acanthurus lineatus
ATTTTATTTAATTTATTTATGTAATGCTTTTGTTTTTAATTTATTGTGTTATTCAGGTTTCAATTTAATTATTTTATTTTTATTAATTTATTTCTAATAATTTCATTTTTTATTCAGATTTATTTTTCGTGTGTCTGTTGTTATTAAATTTAAAAGTCTGTTTTCTTCCAGTGTGTTTCTGCTCTGACTTCGTCTCATATTAAAATGTTTATGTTCATATTTTGTGACTGTTGAAGGTTTTTTATGCTGTTTGATGGATCGTTTGTGTCACTGAAATATAAACACACAACAACATAAATAAATATTTAAGATGAATAACAGAGACTGTGGAGCGCAGACAGACAGTCAGACAGATGAACAGACAGACAGACAGTCAGACAGATGAACAGACAGACAGACAGACAGACAGATGAACAGACAGACAGACAGTCAGACAGACAGACAGTCAGACAGACAGACAGATGTACAGACAGACAGACAGTCAGACAGTCAGACAGACAGACAGACAGACAGTCAGACAGACAGACAGATGAACAGACAGACAGACAGTCAGACAGACAGACAGATGAACAGACAGACAGACAGTCAGATGAACAGACAGACAGTCAGTCAGACAGACAGTCAGACAGACAGTCAGATGAACAGACAGACAGTCAGTCAGACAGACAGTCAGACAGACAGACAGATGAACAGTCAGACAGTCAGACAGATGAACAGACAGACAGACAGTCAGACAGACAGACAGACAGATGAACAGACAGACAGTCAGACAGACAGACAGACAGACAGATGAACAGACAGACAGACAGTCAGACAGACAGTCGTGCGGCTCTCTGTCCCTGTGTCTCTGAGAGGTGCTGAAAGCAGGAAGACCTGGTTTGGTTTCTTCTCCTTCACAGATAAGCAGCTCAAACATCAGACGGAGCGGCTGCAGTCTGCATTAGCCTCATTTTCAGGAATGTGTGTGTGCAGTGAAAACAGCTCAAACACTCACGCACCGACGTGAGCGCTCGCTGCCAGGACCGACGGGCAGCCTTGAGATGTTTCCAGAGCTCTGGTATGCATTATTGCGGAGGACGGGATCAAGGCGGTTTTAATAGGACGTGACGTTTAACCGAGTTGTTAGTTAGAGAAAGAAAAGGCCCTGAACAACAGCTTGTTACAATCCAGAGCAAATATTTCTCCACTTTCCTCCATTCAGAAGAAAAGAGGGCACGGCAGAGTTTACTCTGATTACATGACCTACAAAACGCTCTCTAACGTCTTTCTATGAACCAGTGGATGTGTCTTAATAATAAAAACTGAGACTAGACAGTTTTTCATAGAAGTAAAAAAAATCCTGCTCAGACACTCGGGGGTGTCAGCCTCCCAGCAGACTGTAGTCAACCTGCAAACAATCTTTGAAATGTCAGTATTCCCCTCACTGTGTCAGAGCTTTTAGTTTTCCTTTACTTTTTATTTTTGGACCCACACCCATCTAAGCTTTTCAGAGCCAATCCCAACATGCCCGCCATCCAGCAGACAAGAGTTCAAACCAAACCAGAGCACACAAACAACACAGAGGCAACGCCGCAGAGAGAAGAGGTGGGAAAGTCTTTAAGTTAACTCCTCACACAGGAGCTGAACTGGTTTCTGTCTCTGAACTGGATCCTGACCTGGACTTCCCCCTGACTGCAGCTCACCTGATGGCTTTCTCTGCTGCCACAGCATCTGGTCTCACCAGAAGGTGGAGGGAGGCTTCAGTCACAATCCAATGGAAAAACTGGCAACAAATCATGTCGGTCTGCACTGGTTGTGTTTGCACTGCCTCCAGGAAATACCCACAGCCGCCATCAGTGATATAAGAGCTCAAACCAGCTTTTATATTAGACCAAACTAACTGCCGGTGACGAGAAAAGAAACATTAAGGCATTAAAACTCACTTAGCGTGACTAAGTTTTGCTTAATCAGATCAGGCGGTGACTGACCGATGCAGGTTCGTCCCTCGAGGGTTCCTGTGGCTGTGCACTCACTGCTGAGAGCATTCGGCTCTACAAACCTGATGTGATGACCAGATTCAACTCAGCTCGACAATCTCACCGAGTTGGAGCTCTGTCAGGACGTCTAACACCAAACACCTGAACTTCTCTGCACTTCATTCATGAAACAGCCGGTGTCTGTCCTGGAGTAACCTCTGCAGACATGGAGAACAACGTCAGAGAGAACTGACGTCGAGGGAACATGATGTATTTTGTGGTATTTCATGTTTCACTTCTATTCTGACTGTCGACAGGATCAACACACACTCTTGTTCATCCTCCAGAGACTCTGCAGCCAAAACTCAGGGCCGAAACACGACGATTCAAAGAACCTGAAAGTCAAATTGTCAGAAAATAAACTGCATATTATATTTTACAGCCTTTTCCTGCATTTTGATGATTTTACTGGTTTTTTAAGGATGAGGATGAGGATGAGGATGAGGATGAGGATGCAGAGATCAGCTGACATAACATCATGATGTCATCCTGCAGGCGGCTGTAGACACTGCTGTCTCTTCATGCTGACCCCCAGTTAACATCTCTGACCCCCTCCCACCCCCCCAACCACAAACACACACACACACACACCAAACACACACAAGCAGGATCATCACACACAGTCACACGGCGACAGTGTGTCCGGAAAACAAACACAAACACAACATCAACACAACATCAAGACGGAGTGATGTCACTGCTGATACTGATCACACACCCCTCCCTGCGTTCAAAGAACACACACACACACACACACTCTGACAGGGGGTGTCCTCTCTCAAAACAGACAAACTGGGTTTCCTCCCTGATCTGTCGAGTCCACTTCACGTTGAGTTTATTCATGTCACAGATCCGCAAAGGGCGGATCACACATCACTGATGTTTTTCTTTTTCTGACTCAAATGTCCTCAACAGTGAACATCACAACTGTTTCAACGAACATTCTGGAATACGACGTTTGGCTTTGGGGTCGGGGGCATCACTGTGTGAACTTGGTGAACTAGGCGTCAAGGACTCTCTGGACTTTTAAGTCATCAAAACTGTGGATTAAAACATTTTGCAAACTTGTTTTAATCATTTCCTGAACATAAGAGAAAGTTTCTCTAAAGTCGTAGCTTCATTTCCCTTGTGGTGCACCTCCTGGATCGATGTTCGGTCCTCATTTTTTCTCTGTTTGCTTGCCTCCCTATGGACAAATAATCAGTCCTGACTTTAGAGTCTCCAGCTTATTTCATTCATATGAATTCTGTGGATCTATAAGCTTGTTAGGCAGCTGAGAAAACACATTCTCATGAGATGGTCCCATTTTTTGACAGTAAGCTCTGTCAAAATAAATAAAACTAGCTGGTTACAATCAGGACAGCTTGCTGTAGGTGGAAATCTACGTGTCAAAGTTAAACCATCAGAAGTTACATTGTTTGTTGTTTCTTTCTTCATTTTTGGGCTGTTGTGGTCAAAGCTCAGGTGAGGACAGAACAGGTGAGCAAAGACAGAGGTGTTTCAGTCTGCTGAGCTTTGTTTCTGCATCCAAACCCTCTCTCGGCTCCTCCGGCTGGGAGACGTCGTCTCTCAGACCTCCTGAGAAGCTGTTTCTGCCTCCAGCTGGCAGATTTCCCAGCAGCCCCTCCTCCGCTGATGTCTGGGGGGTCCAGATCTGCTGAAACTCTCAAGGCAGTTTGACAATCTTCTCTGTGAGGAATTTAAACTAAAACTTGATGTTGAACTCACAGGATTAGAGTCCTCACAGCTGAATCATTATGACAAACCCCACAGTTCACTTTTAAAAGGGCATCAGGCCCAATTTGTCTTTTACCACCAAATCTAATGAACTTCACGTGTGACTCGTCAGGTCCTGTAGGTGTTAAAATATGCTGATGTGCACTATTTATCTGGAATAGAAGCTTTTCAACATTGACGTTCCTTGATTCAGTGAAAACACATTCATTTAATTGCTAATATGTGTGCTGAGATGCGAAACATTGCAGAAAAACAGCAGTTTGCTGAACTGAACCTCGTTCATTCTGAGGAAAACTATGTAACACGATCAAGTCCCTGATTCAACATCAACTTTCTCAAATCTTAAGCTTCTGTCTTTGTTTTATGTTGAAGCAGCATTGAATAGTTGAAATGGACTCGACTGTATGTGCTTATTGAGCCAAATCGTTCAAACGCGACCTGCTAACAGACACACTGAGCTCGTCTGACTGCTGAAACTCCACTTCTTCCTGTTTTTTCCTCCCGTTTCTCTCCTGCCTCCTCCCACCCCTGTGAATCACGTAAAGCCCCGGGATAAACGCAAATATTTTACTCAAGTCGAAACATTTTCAGTGTCAGTTTGTATCTGATTGTGTCTTTCCATTGATTCTGCATGTGTCACAACACCAGTCATCCACTAACCCTCCTGCCACTCCCTGCTGTCCTGCAGTAACCCCTGTTCCCGCCATTCCCCCTCACCTGACCTGCCCCTCCCACCTGCACACCTGTTCCCACTCTCCCCAGCAGTCCTGCAGCTTGTGTACCTGCCTAACAATCGGACCTTTGTCCCTCAGCCTGACTTTTTTCGGATAATTTTGCTTTTGTTTTGGGTTTTTGGTTTGTGCCTGTTCGAACGTGAACTTTTATGCTTCCTGTCTGTCTGTCTGAGTCCAAAACCTTCTGCTGAGTCATTAAAGCAATCATTCATTCCACCTTAACAATGTTTCCTTGAAAAACGTAAAGGACCACCTTGCTTAGTCAAGGTTAAAGGTAAGAAACTGATCATGAGCATTGATTTTAGCGCGTTTCATTGACCCTCTGCAGCGCCGCCGTACATGACTCTGTGGTTAACATCACTCACCTGTCAGGTATAAATGACTGATGCTTCAGGTGACAGTTTGACAGGTGTGATGGATCCTCAGAGGGAAACTGATCATTTCAGTGAAACTTGGACCCACAATTGTTCTCAATGTGCTCCGACTATTTTTAACATGTTTCTTAACGTTTCAGTCAGACACGTGGGATTATTAAAACTCTGTTGTCTCGACAACATGTCAAATAAAGTTCTTTGTGTTTGAAGACAGTTAGAAGAAACAACATGAGTTTGTAGCAACTGAATTCCCAGTGAGTCGGTGTGACTGTGACGTTTAGCACATTTATCTGTGAGCAGGGAGTCTCAGCGCTCTGAACGAGCGATCTGCAGTGTTTGAGAGCCGGCTGGTCTGCGATCAGACCGCAGAGCCGAGCTGGCAGACGCTCTGGCAGTGCTGGTAAGCCCCGGCTTACTCTGAGGCCTCTGACGTGAGCCAGAGCTGCTCTCCTCTCTGCTCTGGTATCATAACAAGTGAAGCTCTCGGGGTTTCGACCGACACCACAGACATTATCCACAACACAACGCCCACCGCTGCTTTTAATAGCTCGCCCGTCACATTTGCAGATTCACCCATGAAGGCCTCGCACACTGCGATCACCGTCACTGCGAAGACATCAGGGACATTCAGGGAGACAAGCGGAGTTAATGTGATCAAGACTGAAAATAATTCAAGCAAATGAGAAACAGTTTGAGAAAATGTCTGAAGACGCGGAGGAGGAGGAGGAGGTGACCGCTGTGATGTAAAGAACTGGGTCGACATGCAGAGTTCCCATGCTGCCCTGGGCCAAGTCCAACAGTGATGACTCCGTGGCCTCCACCAGCCCGCCCACACCAATCAGCAGCCAATCAGAGTGTCTGGGCCCAAAGTGTGACAACATGGCCGCTCCACGGGCAGCGCAATGACATCACTGCTGCCTCAAAAACAGAAAAGGCAGATTTATTTAGCAGCATGTGGAATCCCGCCTTCGGCGCGCAGCATGCCGCCCCCGCCGGCGTTACAGGCCGCTGTGTTTACAGCCACCAGAGGCCAAACTAAGAGGGAGACTCAGACTCTTCTGCTGTGTGTGTTGGCAGCCGCTGGGCCTTTCGTGGCGAGGCCTGAGGTTCAGGCAGCAGTGGGGGCTGCTGGGAGCACAAACACACAGTCCGGCCTGTGTGGCTCTCCGGCAGGCGGACACCAGGTACCCAGGAGACAACAGGAGGGCTGCGCTCACACCTGGGCCCCCAGGGGCCGAACACAGTCGCCTGCGAGGAGGGTCGTGAGTCAGAGCAGAGTCATGTGACCACAGCTGGACCTGAGCCAACAGCTGCTGGAGCCTCACAAATGAAAACTGTCCAGATGGAACCAGTAAAGACTGAAACTGGTCTGAAAGAAACCAGTGAGGACAGAACACAGTACATTTACACAAGTGCTCTACTTGAGTATTTCCATTTAATACTTCTTTTCAGTTCTGATCCACCACGTCTCAGATACTCTGTTCAAAGCATAAGTTCTGCATTTTGATCATTTCTGATGATAATGTGATTATCTGCATCTACAAAGAAGACTTGATAATGTACAAATTAAAAATCTTCCCTCTGATTCGAGTGGAACAGAAGCAGGAAGTGACAGAATCTGGAAATGCTCAGGTACCTAAATATGTAACATTTCCACATTAAAAACAACTCTGTCTTTGTCCTGTTCGTTGTAAAGTTGTGTTCTTATGTATCCATCAATGAGAAATCTGTCTTTTTCTTTTGAGGAGACGCTTCGTTCCATTTTCTGTCTATAACTTCTGAGGTAACGCCTGACGGAGTGAGGGAGGAAGTCGGCAAACGTGACTAAACGTAATGCAAATCAACTGTGACACCTTAAACACATCACCTCTGTCTGTGTCACACAGATTTACACCTGTCTGACGGACAGAAGCAAATCCCATGATCCCACACTGCTTCGTGACGTCATCAAACTACACCTTGTTTTCACTGTTTCGATGCAGCGACCTCTAGTGACAAAATGTGTTGTGTGTGTGTGTTTAGGTACAGTACTACTGGTAGGAAAATAGACTTTGTGGAAATTTGTATTAATATTTGCAGTGAAATGATCTACAGGATCAAATTGAAGCCCGGAGCTTCTCGGCTCCACAAGCTCTGAATGTTCTTTAATTTTCTTCATTCTTTCAGTCGGATTGTTGCTCGGGCTGTGATGTAACCTAATGAACACGTATTTCCCTCTGTGACATGTTTACCGTCCTGTTTTACAGTTCACTCGCCGTCATGCCAAACAGACCCGAGGGCGTCGGACTCATTTATATTCATTAACAGTCTCCCAGAGAAGTTTCTTTTTTTCATGTTTTCAATTATTTCTGCATTAAAAAAGTAAAAACCACCCAAACTGGCTCAGCCTGAGGTATCCAGCGATGGGATAATAAAACCCCACAGGTCAATAAATAATAAACGCCTCTGTGCTGACAGTTAAATGATCATGAGAGTGTTTCAGCTCTCAGTAATTTGAGAGTCCAGAGTGTGAAAATCTGCTCATAAATCCACAAACGTCATCTTGTGTTTCTGATGGATTTTTCAGCAAACAGCAGCTGAAACCTCACTGACGGGACAGAAACAGATCGAACCATCAGCCCACCTCAAACATGGAGGAAAGAGGTTTCAGGTACTCAATATTTACTTGAGTATTTCTGATGTGTAAGGTCCTCTTTGACTTCACCATTTTTCAACAGTGTGGAATGAGGTGGGTTGATGATGAGAAACATATTAAACATGTTTCCTTTAAAGTTTCTTTTTTTTCCCATCCGAATGAATCTGTCTCGTTTCTCCTGTGGATCTCTGGGTACTTTCAGCTCGTCAGGCCTCAAACCGGTCACAGCTGGTGACACATGCAGCAGCGACGAGCCGTTTTGTGACACTTTATAAAAGCGTCTGCGGTTCACAGTGTCACTTTGCTTTGTGTCGTAAACCAATAAAACACTTGCCGGCTTCATGGGACTGAAATGCAGCTTCACTCACACAAAACAAGACTACGAGGAACAAGAGAGTGAAATTGTTACTACATCATAAGTATTTTGACACAACACAACACTGGGAAACAATATGTCAGACTAAACAACATGAAAGTTGATGAACAAATGTTTCTTGTCTTCGCTTTTTTGTCTTTCTTGTGGTGCAGATGTGATTGATCAACAAACAAAACACGTCCTGCAAACAAACAGCGGTCAAACCTTCACACAGCAGCTTTCAGCAGACGTGCAGTTGGAAAAGTAACCAGTTCCTCTTCATCCTCGAGGTTTTAACCCTCCAGAGTTTTTTATGTGAGAAAACAGAAACAAACAGAAATAAAAACAGCTTCATCATCTGTGTTTCTAACGCGTTGCAGAGTGTGAAGCTGTTTCCATCCACATGTGTTATCTCCAGAGAGCTGCAGGCGTTATGTAACACACCTGCATGCTGAGCTGCTGCAGCCAATCACACGTGTAAGCACTCACCTCGGCTGCAGAAACAGGCGTCTCGCCGCCCATTTATGACCTTTCATCGATCATTACATATAAAATCATCTGAAGACTTACTTGTGGTCGAGTAAATGAGTCGTGGCGGGGGGCTGTTTGTCTGGGCGCTGCACAGGCATGAGCTCACCCTCATAATGTCGGCCTTGTCGCTCGTCACTGAGAGCTTTTTACAAAACGCTTCATCATATTAACACGTTAAAGCTCCAAATACTGGTTCTCATTTACACTTGAACACAGGAGAGAGCGGAGGAACAGATCTTTGCTTGTGTTTGCATTTGAACTGTTTGTCTTTTTCATCGTAGCTCCAATAATGTTAGCATAACATGAAGGGAGTAAAGCTCTGGTTTCTGCTTGTGATAAAGTTACATGACTCAAGGACCCCCTTCCTTGAGGGAAACTGCTGCAGCCTTGTGACGCCTGCACATGAAAAGCACATGTATAAATCCACATTCGAGTCGAAATACGTCTGGAACACATTAGCAGACTCTTAGCAGGGCCGCCGGGAAGCCTGAGACGAAGCTGAGGACGAGCTGAAAGCTACAAAGACTGAACCAATAAAGACTGCTTCCAACAACTTACACACACTTTTCAGTTTTTTAGGACTGATTCAACACATCTGACGACAAACTGAACGCTTGCTCATGAAGCAAAAGTTTACCATCTTTGGATGAAGAAGTCAAGTTGAACACTTTGACCTTCTGTGAGCTGTGACTCAACGAAAAACCAGAGCTGATTCTGTCACCTTAGAAAGAAATTTGACTGGTGGTGCCTTCAAATGCTGTGAGAACATCAAGCGTCACGTTCTCAAAACAAACATGGAGGCCAACCAGAAAACTGTTTGCATGCAGCCACTCTGACCCTGTCCCCCCCGAGGCTTCGTGGCCATCTGTCGTTCACATGACCTTTGAAAAACAAAAAACACACTATGTGCTCCTCCTGGATGCTGACACACACTCATGACAGAAACACAAATGAAACAATATTTTCGGCATCTTAGAGGTCAGAGGTCATCAGCTGTGATTCATGCGTGTCCTGCATGTTTTCAGATCATCCCCTCCGGGTTTAGTGACTGAAACTGACTCCAAACCTTTAAATGTTGGAAACCCTGAAAATAAAACTGAGCGTGTGCATCAGGACTCTGACACACTGAGCAGCTCCAATAATAGAAACCTCTTTCTAACTTTGGACGCGTTTGACGTTTGGGCTCCGTTTCAGACTCTCTCTGTGCTGCTCTGCGGTAAACTGGAGGAATCCTGCGTCAGAGCGTCACTCCTCCGACGGGAAAAGCCAAGAAGCCTGCGAGTGGCGAGCAGAGTGTGTTTGGAGCTGTGAAGAGACAAAACCACGGCGGTGGCTGGGCTCAGATCAGTCTGACTGCGGTGCTCCTCCACCATGACTCTCAGCCTGCTGTGTTATTATAGCATTATCCAATCAGCCTCGTCTGGCCCCGAGGGGTTTACCCCCATTTTTACACAGCTTGTTCAGCTCCCCCCACATCACAGGAGGCCGGCCTGCAAGACGAGCTAACGGGCTGTAATGTGGACGTTCGTGGCGTTAATGAGGCGGCCGCGCAGGTTTACGGGAACACGACTTTCCACTGCAGAGAGATGACAAGTTAATGCTAATGACAAGTTAGCAAAGTCAGTCCCACCACATTTTATACGCCATTTATGAATAAGTAAATACATGTGGTGAACATATTGATTTGCAGAACCCATTTGTCAAATTTAAGACAAAACCTATTTTCTACAAATTGCCTTTCCCTGCCTGAGCCGCGAGCACAAAACTACATTTTCAAAAGCTCCTGCCGCCCACAGCAGCGTCACGTCGACTCTGAGAGGTCGCAGATCTCAACATCTTTTTTTCAGGCTATTTAACCTGAAAACATGACAATGTAATTCCTGTTGTCGAGCCGCGGCTAACCTCTCATCCTCTGTGTTTTCTCTCCGGGAATTTGGGATTTTTTTGCTGTAATGTTTGCAACAGTTTCTGCAGGCTGCAGGTCACAAAATCGTCCTGATGGTTTGACAAACATGTTGCACATTTGCAACAAAACTTAACCAGATTACACAATTCTGCACGAAAACTCAATGAAACACAGATTAAAATGCCAATGATGTTTCCATATGTGAGTAGATCCGTCACAGCAGATCCAAGGTCAGTTTTCCATGATACCTATAAGAAGAAGTTCTTTTAATAATTTACTTTAAGTTGATATTAAATCAGTTTGATGCTTTGAAGGTAAAACAAATGCCTTGTAAAAAAACATCAGGTCAGAAGACAGAGACTCCATCTTGGTCCAGTCTTCTGGACTCAGAGACAGACCGTCACGTCTCTGTGCAGCTCCACTGAAAATACTGAGACCTTTACTGCTTGTACTTAAACTACTTTACTGAAGTACAGTATCTGAGTACTTTATATTTTCATACATTCTTTTCACCTCTCAGTTCTTCTGTTTGTTCTGCTGTTCATCCTTCAGTGAAGGATTTTTTCCTCCACAGTCAGGAGGAGCCAGCAAAGACCAAGTTCAGGAATTTAAGGCAATAAGTCATTAATATAAATTTTAATAACAAATGATGAGAAGAGGTTCTCCGGACGCCCAGCAGGCAGAGGAGCATCTCCTCTTCATGCTGATGTTGTTTTTGTGCACTAAACAGTTTAAAAGAGGAGAATCAGATCTTTGGATTTGTTTCATTCCATTAATGAACCTGACGCTGCGTTCACAACAACGCATGGAAACTGCGAGGCCCGTGGACACGCTCCATCTGCTGCTCCACACACACTTAAATCAACATACGTCTGCTGCTCTCTGTTATTAGCTGCAGTATTTTATAGAGCTATTTTTAGCAGCGTGAGCCGTCTGATTTGCTTCGTGTGGCGGAAAGTCAACTTGGAAAAGCGGATTCGAGCGAAGCCAGGCAGACGTCTCCGCTGCAGCACAGTGATGCATTCGATCGACTGCTTTCTGCTGCTGCTCGCAACAACACACTCAGTTTGCAACCAGACATCAACCTGATGTCTGGTTGCAAATGTGCATGTGTGTTTTGGTGTTCGCCTGCATGGCTGCCTAAATGCGACCGTGCTGGCGTCGTCCTCTGCAGCAGTTTGCCTGCATGGCGCGTCCTGCGCTGCAGTGGAAGAAATGCGGCTGGAATTACAGATTCGATGGAGAGCTTAATCTCCGAGGACACCTTTGCACATGGAAACTGCTGTATGCCAGCCACAAGAAAAACAGCTCATCACGCGTGCACAGTAAATATTGCAAGAGCTGAAGAATCTGCATCTCTGCGGGAGCTTTTAAAAGAATTAAAGAGGAGATGAGTTGACAAAATGCACCACTTTCAGAGTGCATTTCTCTGGCCACAAATGTGCAAATCTGCCAACACCAGGGCCGCAGCCAGGGTCTTAGTCTGTGGGTGAGGGAATAAAACTTTGGTTCCCCACCCCAAGAAAAATTCTGACTCCACTCCAAACACTGAGAACTTTTATAATTCTTTCTTTTTTTAACTGTTTCGTTATTATTACTTTAAATATTTCACACTTCGAGATCTAAACTCTGCAGAGCGAGCAGTCACATTCTGTTTTCTAGTTTAACTGGTGGTTTGAAAGTCTGTTGGAGACTTTTGGGACGATGAAGACAAAACTCAGCAAACAAAGACCTGAAGGTCCACTCGACATGTTCGTGTGCAAATGTTACAAACTGCACCTTTAATATTCCTCCATCTTTTAGACTCAGTTTTACAGGAAAGGAACTTTTCCTGTCAGAGATTTTCCTTTTATTCAGATATTTGTTTTTGTATTTGTACATTTGAATTTGTTTCTCTCTCTCTCTCTCCCTGTCTGTCTCTCTGCCTGTCTGTCTCTCTCTCCCTGTCTGTCTCTCTGCCTGTCTGTCTCTCTCTCTCTCCCCGTCTGTCTGTCTCTCTCTCTCTCTCCCTGTCTGTCTCTCTGCCTGTCTGTCTCTCTCCCTCTCCCTGTCTCTCTGCCTGTCTCTCTCTCGGCTCGGGTTCACTCGTGCTGCTTCGGTCTCAATCAGAACTGGTTTTTAAAACCAGCTGAGCGTCTCTGTGTGCAGACTGAAAGTGTTTGTGTTTCCGTCTCAAGTTTCTGGTTTCTGTTTTGTGATTTACATATTCAGAGAGGCATGAAGACCCCACATAGTGCTGGGGGGGGGGTCTTACTGTAACTGTTCCATAAAGGGAGGCCCTGTCATCACGAAGGGGCGTCCGATGTCATTCGATCTGTAACTCTGTTGTGATTCTGCAGGATGAAGAACTTGTGGTGATTTTCTACTCAGTTATGCGTGAAATGTGACTGAATCAAATGATTCTTTCAAAGTGAAACCACATTGGGGAGCTCATGGGGGCTGACAGAGGGGATCAGGACGGAGATATATGCTCACTGACTCAGGGGGAAAATGGATCCTGGCAGCAGAAACAGAGGAACATAAGGCAGCTCTTTAATGCCACACACTCACTCATGACCACTTCTATGGATAAACATGTTTTTATTGTCAAGGAGATGAAAATGAGAGATTGTGCTCTTAAAAAGACCCTAAAGGAGCTTTATGTAAGCATCCGTCTCATCAGGGATTACAGGAAGAAGACTCTGCTGTGACCGGGATGGAAAATCCCAAACGTGTCTGTTTCAGACATCCAGTTCTCAGAATCACTGAAACCAACATGTTTTCTTTAAGGACGGATGTGAAGTTTGGCGTTTGGGCCGTCGAGCCCCGGGAAGCATCAGGTCATCAGGTGAAAATGACTTCTGAATGTCTCTGAACATCATGACAGATGTGAACACCTGAGGATGTTCTGATGCACAAACACACACCTGAGCCTGAAAAACGTGTCTTTTCCCATGGACTCTGACTGTGGCGTGAAAGTGGAGTCCGGTTGTCTCGTAGCTTCAGCTGACAGAAGCAGACTGAAGACTGATGACGCCGGTGTTCAGTCCGTTAGCTCCGCTGTCTCTTTGAAAGGTCACATTTTAATGAAGCAGACGGGGGGCGGAGTCAGATCACCTGCTGGACTCGGTGGGTCGTGACTCGTGTGTGGTCTCCACTTGTTTCTTGTTTCAGGTTCAGACTCTCATGTGTGAATGAAAGTGTCTCATGTTCTCCTCGTTGGTTTTCATCTCGTTGGTTTATTTGGTGTGAAGATTCACACACTTTCAACTTCCACTCTCAAAGATGGGAATGACTCCACCGCGTCTGGAAGTTAACGGATTCATCACGGAGCGACTGCGACGATGCGACTTCAGAGAGATTAATGAAAAGAAGACAGTTGTTTGTGCTTTAACAAGCTGTGTGTATGTAGGTCTTTACATCTCCACATAAACACACGCTCTTACACATGTGGCAGCATTTTACAGCAGCGTTTTCATCTTCGTGAAGGAGAAGAAGAAGAAAGCCTCTAAATGAAAACCACACTGAGCTCATGAGAGCAGAAGGAGGCTGATGTCTCCTCACGTCGTCTCCTCACGTCGTCTCCTCGGTGATGTTCCTCAGTTCAGCTTCTATCTTTAGCTTCGTCTTTGAGATTAAAAGCGTCGGACAGCAGCCGGACATTTAATTAGGAAGCCTGATAGCTCCATCCAGGTTCATCGATGACTAATGTGTCCAAGACAAAAAATCTGTGTTTTCCTGGTAAAATGGGGACAGACGGCAAACATCACAGAGGCTTCGCTCCAACAATTTACAGCCAATTCTTCAGATTATTATTATGATTATGAAGATAAAAGCAGCCGATCATTAAGAAGACGACGTCGGCATGTTCAGACATGTTTTCTTTGTAAATCCTTATTTGTTTTTGTTATCAAAATAAATATTTTATTCCAGATATTTCTCACTTTATTCTATTAAAATATCCCTTTTTATTCTCAAAGCATAATTTAAAAATACTGCTAAGTTTTTGGCCCAGTTTATTCAACATGAATATTTTTTCTCATAATATAATTTTTTTCTCACCGCGGTCTCTCCATACAAGCTTTTCACCTGCAAACTGATGATAAATGTAGATTGATGTTGATGAATGCAGATGTTGTTTCCCTCCTGATGAAGAGGAGCCGTCGGGTTGGTTGGATGGAGGTCTGAACGGAGGACAAACGGACAGAATCAAAGTTTATTGGTGATGAAGTGAGTCAGTGAAGCTTTACGTTCCAGTAAGGAGGTGATGATGGTGATGGTGATGAGTGTGTCAAAGGGCATGGGGGGGACGATGTCACAGGGAGAATGAGCAGCCAGAAGCATGATTGTCATTAAACAGCCGCCAGTTCGATTCTCGGAAACAGTCAACATTTTGCCCTCAAAGTGCACGAACTCGTACGCTCCATTTCTTTCACGTTATATTTCCTTCATTAAATGTGTCTCTTTGATTCACTTAATTTTTTCCATTGAATTAATAATTTGTGCAGTGGAAACAATAATGATGTTTGCTGCCTCCTTCGATTCCTCCAACGGGCGAAAATCTGCATGAAGGATCATAAAGATTAAAGACCTGATGGGATAAATGTGGTCATACTGTTGATTCGAGGGGGAAAGTATATTATTTTAAGTTTTGATTTAAGAATTTAAAGGAAAAAAAGATGAATTGGGAGGAATTAATTATCAAATGTGACGAAATAATTTCACACATGTTCAGTCTGAAAGTAGATCTAGAATTTG
Organism: Acanthurus lineatus; assembly: GCA_029814665.1. NCBI lineage: Eukaryota > Metazoa > Chordata > Actinopteri > Acanthuriformes > Acanthuridae > Acanthurus > Acanthurus lineatus. Next base: position 18,612,416 of record JAPZDV010000015.1, read on the forward strand.
TATTAAAAATCTTTAAAGTTAATTGAAGTCATTACTTCATCGCTGCACCTCAGGAGTCCTGCTTTGCTCTTCAGCAGGAAGTTTAAAGGAACATCTGCTCGCGTAACGAGGTGATGAAGGAGCTGAAGGAGCTGAGAACCTTAGCATCGACCACGGATCACTGTTATTCTCCATGTTGACCCTGTTTCACCCAGAAACACGTCAACATCTCAACTTTGACCCCAAAGATCCCACACATTTGTAAAATCAAATCAAGCAGTGATATTTTCATTTAGAATTTGTACAGAGTCATTTCAGTTTCTGGGATGTTCTGGATTTTTCTCAGGTGTTGTCAGAGTTTCTTCCAGGAACATGAAGCCGTGCTGCCTTTAAGTGCCGCCTGCAGACAGGCAGCGTCTGGCTTCAGCTCCGTCCTCGCTCGTGAAGGAGCGTTTGACCCCAAAACCACGACCCTCTGCTAAACATAGAGAACCTCAGACCAGATGGAACAACTGGAAACTAGAGCACTTTGCTTTCGTGTTGGAGATCGGGAGGGATGCTACGCAAGCACGAGCGGGCGGGACCAGCAAAACCACTACTACCATGTTTTGAAGAGGGTTTTTTCCCTTCTTGCCTTTACTCATTCAAAGTCACATCTGGCAGCAGGGGGTCATCGCTTCATGGAGTAGAATTAAACTGAGACAAAAACACAGACGCCTCCAACCGAGACCGCCGTGTGTGTGTGTGTGTGTGTGTGAGACAGAACACTGTTTTCATAATCACATTAATGTGCCCGTGTAAAGTTTAGGTAGGTGCAGAAACAACATTGTAAGGTTGAGTTTAACATGTCTGTCGGTTTTGTTGCCGTGCCTCAGTGACGTGCAGAGGAGAGAAAACCTCCGTGAGGAGCATCAGGCTGTCAGAGCGACAGCAAAGCCACCACAGCAACCACAGCTGGTGAAAACATGAAACCTACGAAACCTACGGGCCACAGACGCATCACAACAAGAGCACTGACATGTGTCATTAGTTTACACTTATGAACCGAGCCGTGGTGTGTTCGAGTGTCTTTGTGAGGGGAGGAAAGGACAGGGAGAGGGGATGTGGGAGGGAGGGAGGAACAGAGAGAGTGACTAAGTTCATCCATCTAATTACTGAGCAGCTCCACGGATTCTCCTGCTACCGTGAGGCGGCGATGATGCTGATGACCAGCGTGTGATGTCAGCAGGAGGGTTCAAACTTTATTTATAAAGCTTTTTGAACCTTCACAGCGCAGCAAAGAGAGTGCAGACACTCTCCAGCAGCCTGCGAGACACCAGAGGAGCTTCTTGTCTTCACAAGACAACTGAGGAAGTTTCCCCTGTTTTTCACGACTTTTCAGTGGATTGGTGATCTTCGGAAGAAGCCAGGAGCTCTGATACAGGTTAGTCAGTCTGCATGGTTAGAAACTGGATTTTATTTTGTTTTCTATGTGATTTTGTTTCTAGACAAACAGAAAGTTACAGCACAGGACAAAACTTTTGCGGACAATGTGTAAAAGTTTTTTAAAGTCCAGTTTTTCACAGTATTGTGCTGTATCATTTCAAAGCTTTTTGAAAATATATTTTTTATTCCTGAACAAGTTTTCTGTTAGCTTGTTTTTTTTTCCAGCTGGCTTGTTTTTTTGTTTCTGTAGCCTGAACGTATCTTCTTCCTCCAGCCGTAATCCAAAGTAAAGGAGGGTTGTGGTGTAACAGCTTCACTGGCAGACACTTTTGGCATGTTTTGGCTAACGAACCCAACACACAGAGGTCGGATTAGTCTACAATGTTTTCAGTCAATGCTAAATATGTTAGTGTCCCCCTTTAGCTGTTGATTAAATCATAAGCCTAAACCCACAAAGACTGCTTCAGTTGACAACTGTTTAGCTAGTCGGAGCTGTTGAAAACCACTTTCTGTCCCTCTCCACACTGGAAAGCAGTGCGCTGGCAGCTCGGTGCTAACCATAATCAGATCTAATTGAGTGCAGGAACACGAGTGCCTTGGTGGGATCCAAGAGTGACACACCAACAGATTATGTTCACCCATCTGGTGACATCTGCAAAAGTCGCCCAGAGACGACAGACGCCAGGCGCCTTCCTCCTGAAAACTGCTGCTTGTTCGGTGCTGGAGTTTCACAGCGTGCTAACATACAGCGTGCAGACGAGGTTCTTCTGCCAGACGGCCTCAGACATGAAGATGCGTTCTGCTTAGTGATGCAGTTTCATCTTAGACACTCCTGCCGACACACGATGTCTTCTCTCTGACTCGCTGGCTCTTTCTGATGGGAGTTTGGATGCAGATCAGTCGAAACAGATGAATCCTGAACCAACCATCAGCAAAAAGTGCTTTTGTTTCAGAATTTGAGGAATCACGTCCTCAGTCTGATTACTGTCAGATCTCAGATCTCAGATCAGCTCTGTTAACTGTGCAGCAGTTTTCAGTGTCAGTACGTTTGAGCAGCTCCTCCTTCACACACTCTTGTGGATATTTCCAGTGTAGTTTCTTTAAATGACATGTGATGGTGTTATTATACTGACAGTCAATGAATGATAATAATAAGTATAACTTAGTTTTAGTTCTGCATTCACTTTGAGCTCCTGTTGCAAAGACAATGACTTGAAACGTGACCACAGAGAAAATCGTGCCGGGCAGAAACTCTTGTGTGATTGTACTACCTCGAGGTCAAACATGAAGCTCTGAATTCACGGCAACAAATCAACATTTCTCAGGCCAAATATTTGCATTTTTACAACCGTAACACATTTGAAACTGGTTTATTTTTTCAGCTAAATAAATGTATTTGTCATTCTTGGAAATCTTGGCAGCTCTGGGTGAATGAGGCGGCCTTTTGCGGGGTCTCAAAGCCACGCTTGGGCCGGTGTTTTCACAGGGTCGAGCTCTGAAGCAAAACCCTGTAAAAATGTGCTGCAGCTCTCGGTGTGGAGGAAGACTCCGGAGAAAGACTGCGGCTGTGGTGGAGCATGTGTTCCTGTGGTGGGCGTGTGCTTTATAATGTGAATGAGAGTGAAACAGGAGGGAGGGAGATGCAGTTTTTCTTTATGGCACTGAGAGTTTCTGTCCATCCCAAAAAACAAATAAAAACCAAAAACGTACATTCCTGAATTCCTCCGTTACAATCTGTCGCCACAGAGGAGGAGGGATGAAGGTAAGCCAGAGGTTAAAACGAGAAAGAGGAAGGCCACCCCTGAGAACGAGCGAGACGACTCATGGTCTCTTCATCATCCCTCAATCATCATCATCCATCACCCTGCTTTCCCCCCTCTGCTCGCACGTTTCCACCATTTTGCCGTCCGGTCTCCATTCCTCACCCTGGGAACTCCTCTGTGATTTACTGCAAGTCACACAGCTGCTGCACAAACCAGCTCACATCCACTGGATGAAGCCTGAGTCTCTTTTGTAAGTTTGTGTCACAATTACAGGAGAAGAGAGACACATTTTGTACCTTCAGAGCCTCTCAAGCTTGTCATATTATAAATTAGACTGCAAGGAAATATGAACTTTAGAGCGTAAAACAGCAGAGTTAGGTCTTTCTTAAAAGAGTGCTTAAAGGGATAGTTCATGTGTTTTGAGGTGCTGATCCACAGTCAGGTTCTACGTGGTGTAGACGGCAGGCGGCAAGCCCCAGCTTCAGAGAAGCATGAGAGGTACCAGTGTTGGGAACGAACCAATGAGCATCTTTGGAGGACAAGTAAACACCCAAAACACCTGACAAAGTTGATTTCAGCTGAAGTGAAAACTTCCCAGCTCTCCCCTGCTGTCAGACAGCGCTCTCCGATGGGCAAAGGAAGCTGTTATATCCATCGATGCTCTCTTAAAACCTCCCAGACTCTTTTGACAAGAACAGTCATTTTACTTGGCAGAAACAGGTGTTGCAGGTCCTCCGCTGCCTCGAGCAGTGAGTTCGTTTGTGTCGTGTTGTGACTCCAGATTCAACCAACCAACTGCGTTTGTCAGAAACTTTCAGGTTAAACATTGTTGGGTTTTTTGTAAAAAATACTAGTTTGAATTTCGTGTGTGTTACAGCTCTTAAAAAATGTTATTGTGCCTCAGCGTTCTGTATGAAACTTACGAAGAGACACTGACATCTGTGCTAAAAGCAGCTAGCAGTAGTTAGCAACTGACAATGTCTGCATCTTACGGAGAACACGAGGTTAAAACAAGAAGACGAGATCATACCATCGTACAACAGAGACAGAAAATTACTCTCATGCAATGTTGTGACATTATTATTGCATGGACGTGTGTGTTGTCGCACTACATG
>JAPZDV010000015.1:18617744-18628893 GCA_029814665.1 Acanthurus lineatus
CCCCCCCCCCCCCCCCCCCCCCCCCCCCCCCCCCCCCCCCCCCCCCCCCCCCCCCCCCCCCCCCCCCCCCCAACAGGTAGCTTTTTCCCACTGCTGATCCCCGACACTCCTCCTTTTGTTCGAGTGTATAAAAACTGTGCCTGGACTTTGTGTTCCTGAATCTGCTCCAACCAGAGGAGCTCATAAACCGAAGGGAACTTGACTAATTTGCAGACAAACTGGGGGGAAAACTACTCCCATGATTCTCCCTGGCACCAATCACTCTCCATCAAAACGTTGACTTTTTTATACACCCAATGATGACTTGGAAAGAAACAATGGATCCTGTTTATGATCCCTAATGAATGAAAAGAGCAGCAGAAAGGTTTGTTGCATCACCAGGCCTCATGTTGGCAGCACACATGTTTAGCAAATAATGTGTTCATTGTGTGCTTTTCATGTTCATACAGTAACCTTTACAGTGGAGCTGCTATTTCTGGGTAAAAATCAAGGACGTATCAATAGACCACAGTCGCCAAGGCTGAATGTTTGAAATAATTGAGTAAATTGAAAACACAGTCTGACTGAATTCAGCCAGTTGACTTTGTGTCAGAGAGAGTCAGAGAACAAACTGCAGGGAAGTCCTGATGAATATCAACACCAACACTGCACTTAAAGGAAAATCCGCCCCGCAGGAAGTCGTCTTCGCTCCTCTCAGTGTTTTGAAGCTACTGGGGGAGCCGGTCTGCAGCCCGTGGAGGATGATTGTGTCATCAGCTCATTGCTGTGGAGGTGCATTGTGTGCTGACCTTCGACCTCCGCTCTCCTCCTTCTCCTGCTCTCGATGCTCAGCGTGTCAAAGTTCACTGATGAGAGGCTGTTCACGTTAGCCGCCACGCTAACCAGGCCAACCAAGGCGCAGCAGGGGGCGCTGGTGCTCTCTTTGTCTGACTGACTGCAGTTTCAACACAGCGACGGTTCCCATGTGCAGAGGTTAACTCAGGAAACTTGTACTCTTTACTGGACTACTCAGTAAATGTGATTACTTCTCTGATCGTTTTGACGGGATGATCAGAGTGTCAGGTTTTACATGCTAGCTGTGAGGAGAACTCACCCCCCTGTTTCACTTTAAACACAGTTGTATTCCTCAAACTGTTTGTTGAATCACAAGTCCAAACAAAAAGCACACGTTACTGCGGTTTGAATAAATAACATCTGGATTTTCAGAATGTGAATCTGGTCCGTAAACTTGATAAATAACCTTTTGCATTATTTCAAGTTGAAATTCTGACCAAATGACAGTTTAGCTGAGAGATGTTCAGGTGTTTTGACGTCCATTTAGCAGAACTGTGACAGAGAGGCGACATTACCGAGCAAGAAAAACAAAGAAGGATTTCTTCTTCTACGGCTCTTAGCAAATGTAGCAGAGTAAAAAGTAAATTATTTGTCCTCAGTTGTAGCAGGTAGAGGGATGATGAAATGAAAATACTCAAGCAAAATACACTACCTCAAAGTGCAGTACTCAAGTAAAGGTACTTTGCTATCGTCCACCTCGTTGTGTCTGAACCAACTCGGAGCTCGGAGAGGCCCTCAGCCCTGGATGCTGCTCGGTGCTGCCCCTGGTGGACAGAAAATACAAAGAGGAGAAGATGCTTAAGGTGGTGTTCATCGAGATCTGGAGCAGGTGGACGGACTGAGTCTAATTATACTTCCTACTTAAGGTTAATTAAATTGTCAGGACAGATTTTAGCTCAGCTGTATTAGTGTTTTTTTTAGCAGCCGGCTAATAAACGCAGCACAGTTTGAAGGTTACATAAGAGCTCACGGAGCCGAGGAGCAGAGCCAGCGTTGGTGGTCTGAGGCTTTAAAGTGTGAAGCTGTTTGATCCACAAACACAGGAATGTTTCCACCCAGAGTTAACATGATCAGATCAGATGAGATTCCTGAAGCCGAATGTGATGATCTGTGCCGGAGCTGCTGAAGCATCTCATGGAAGTGTGTGTGTGTGTGTGTGTGTGTGTTGTTAAAGATGATGGCAGTTAATTGAAATAAGAGAGCAAACTGAGACCTCGGGGTCTCTGCTGATGACTGACTTGCTGATCAGTGCGTGTCACAAACGCATCACGTGATCTGAAGTTCATCATTAGGAATAATTCACAGTGTGTGTTGGAGGCTGTGCAGGATTTCACACACCGTCAGCTGATCACAGCGAAGATCACCGCATCTTTCAAATGAATGAGGTCCAGCATTAAAGGGAAACTGGGCGTGATGGACAGATTGTCTTCTGTGGAAAGTTACAATGACTTCTGTCTAACTTGTGGTTGATATTTGCAGAGAAAACAAGCAGATAAAACCTCATCATGACTCAGAGACCTGCAGAGCAACAGGTGATAGCTGATCTTTGCTTTTTGTTGGTTCTGTTCTCTTCAAATCATAATGTAACAGAAACATTCAGGACTCTGAAATTCTCTCTAAAGGCATCTCTTTGATTGAATGTCTGATTGTTTGAAAGATTTCCAATGTTTCACTGTGATAGATATTTAAAGTTATGGTTCCAGAGTTTCTGTCATCTGCAGAAATCTGGGAAAGTCTGACATTTTTAAATCTCTGGTCAAAATGTTTGGTGGAAATAATTTGTACTGAAGCACATTTTGAATTTTATTGAAACAGACCTGAACTGACTTCTCACACATCCATCAGAGTTGGACGATTTTTGTTTTGTTTATTTAAACTCAGATAATATTTGACTGGGATTTCTCCCATTAGTCCGTGACGCTGAAGTCTTTCAGGACACGTTTCCCGACTCTTTGGCTTGAAAAATGTCATGAGCTGTCGTCACTCGTCGTCACACTGCACTTCATGACATCGCTGTCATGACCTTGTCAGCATGCTCAGACTCCGGCTTTGTGTCCGCGGGCCGGCCGTTGTACCTGAGACAGACCACCTGACTCTTCAGGTCTGGGCGTCTAAAGGCCAGCGATGGCCCAGAGTCGCTGCTGTGACGCCACATGAACCCGCTGTCACTGTGCATCACAGCGCAGGAGCTTCAAACAGTCTGAGCGCAGGGACTTCTGCAGAATCTGCAGCCAGAACAAACCTGTACTTCAACTTTCAAATGTCATAAACTTCAGGTTTTATATCACCTTTTGAAACAGTACAACAGCTTTTTAAACTATTTTTTTTCTGTGAGGTTTAAAAGCATCAGAATTAATTTATGACTAAGAATCATTTTTCTGTTCATTGTATTTACTGACTTGGAAAAAGGGAAATGCTACGTTGTAATCTCACTACAATGATGGTGAAAAGTCTGTCACAAACTATTTAAAACCACGGAAGTCATTCAGTGGGAGCTGCTATGGAGGCTCTGCAGTGCATTTATGGGACCAAAAAATCCTTACAAATTTTTGTAAAACATGTATTTGCTCATTTCTGATCTCTTTATTTGTTAAAACTGTAGCGAAACACTAATATTTGTCAGAGAATCAGAAAAAAATGTCCTTTATTTTAATTGTCTTTATCTTTAAAGCGCAATATTTGTAGACTATATTTATAAAATATATATATAAAAAACTATTATTATTATTATTACTGCTATGAAAAAATCAACAATAAAAAAGTAAGAACAACAATCACACACAGGGAGTCAAATATTAAACGTGTCTGCATCATTACATACATGAACAGCTGTTACATAACGAGTCTACAAAACCTGAGGACAAACAGGACAGCAGTATGTTTGGCACTCATAACTCCCCGTAGCTCTTTCTGTCTGTTTTGTCATCAGATTTCTTTTTTTTTTTTATCATAGCCTGTTTTTTTTTTGTTTTTGTTTTTGTTAATATCTCGTCGTCTCATCTTCCAAACGTGAATCCGTTCTGTCAGCCTGGAACATGAAACATCACACTCATGATCATGTAGACCAATCGGAGAGCACAGAGTGTTTTTGGCGCTCCCTGACCCCTGTAGTTCCAGCTGTGGTTTCAGGTTGACTCGCTGTGTGCTGCTCGAGTGCCACCTTCCTGCCGTCTCTTCTCCTCCTCCTACTGTGTGAGTCCTCCACAGCCGGTGGGCAGAGACATGGTGGAGGCCCTCCTCCTTCCTCTCGAGTCCTCCCCTTCCCTTCCCCTCTGACCCTGTCAGGCACTCAGGCAGCATGCAGCAGACGTTCCCATCAGATGGACCTGCAGCAGCCGCAGCAGCAGCAGTGCAGCCTGAGTTCGACACGCCGCTGGCTGCCCTGCCGACGCTCTAACGCTCACCTTTAACCGCAGGACACCTGGACGACTGCTGGAGCTGCAGCTTGGACTTCTGCTTGACTTCAAAAGTTTTCAAACTGAGGAACGTAACTGAAAACCACAGACGAGCTCCTCGATGTGTTTTGGCTCGTGGGGATTTTTGCTTTCCTCTCCCCAAGGTGTCATCACCTGGAATGTGACATTTTTTATTTGTGGAGGAAAGTCAGACAGGAAAGTTTGAGGAAGGACATAAGTGAATTATTTCTCTTGCTGTTGCTTTATCTTTCTGCGTGTGGGACAGACGCTGCTGTGGGAAGGTAAGGTTCCCATAAACTCGTCTTCGTCTGTTTTGGTTTATTTAATTTCAGCTGTGTTGTGGATTCAGTCGGAGTTGCTGTGAAACATGCCGGACTGGTTTCTGCAGCCGTCTCGTCTCGTCCGCAGGGTGTGAAGTGAATTATTTCAGCAGCTCTGTCAGTTGGCAGGCTCTCAGCACAGAGACGGACGGTGCAGGAGGCAGTGAAGTGAAATGGTTCAGGTATGAATCGAAGCATTTTCAGCTCAGCCTGCTCACATGTTCTTTCATATGTTTGTTACAGGAACATATCTGCAAGATGTTCTGCTCCAGGAGAGTCCTGCAGCAGTGGTGCTTCGCTGTTTTCCTCCTCTGCTCTCCGGTGCCGCACTTCGGGCGGCCGATTGATGCCCTGAGCAACAGAATGTGAGTCTGCTTCTTGTTTCTGCACAGTTTTCAGCCTTTTGCTTCTCCTCTCACTCCAGCCTGTTCCCTCAGTCCAAGTCTCAGGAGAGCTGAACAACAAGAAAGTGAGCTGAACCTCCAGATAATCTTTTCTCTGGTATTTGCACATTTCATTTATTCCCCCCGACATGGTGGGCGAGCAGACGCTGGAAAATGTGTTCATTGTGAAACGTGCCAGCAGCCGCTCAGTTAGCCGTCGCCCACCTGTGTGTTTACCTGAAGCAGAGCCCGTCAGGCCTCGTCCACCGTCCCTCCGTCCACCTCCGGACAAAGCCTCCGAGTCTTTGTGAAGGAGGGACGTGAATAATGCTGATGTTCGGCTCGGCCGAGGACCAAACCAAACCTGCTGCCCCTGCTGAGGCGTTTGATGCCAAACAGAATAAATGTTCTTTCAAGTTGCTAAGCCAGAGTGCTAAACACGCCGCGAGAGCGCTGGAGGGATCGAATCGCTGAGACAGCGTTTGGATGGGAACGCTTTTCACCAAACAGCAGGAAGACGCAGGCAGCTTTGTGGATTTCTGTATGTTAGATTTTCTCCCGTAAACTTCGGGCCTCCCCGGCTGAGCTCGGTCTCCGGGGGGGGGGATCACATCTGAAAGGCATTCTGGTGGCTGAGGAGGAGAGTCTTCAGACTGATTCAAACCGTGTGTCGTCCAGGTTTACGTGAACGTTAACGGCCTCCAGCAGTTTCCACACTCGCGACCAGAGCCGTGTGTGTGTGTGTGTGTGTGTGTGTGTGTGTGTGGGGCCTCTGTGCTCATGTCAGGGGAAATCCAGCTACGCCCGTTGTGTGATATGCACTTAATAGGATTTTGGGACGGCGGTTAACGCCACCTGAGTGGAAAGGAAAACAGGAGCGCGATGAAAACGGCGAGGTGAAACTCGCACAGCGGAGGAAGCCGGTGACCTGCGACCCTCCTCCGTCTGCTGCCGGGCCGGGAAACAGGAAACAGGCCGGACCGAATGTTTGTAAGCTTCCGGAAATCAGATGGAGCTTAAATTCAGCACAGAAAAACTCTTGGTGTTTTGGCTTCAGAAGGCTTTTGGCGTAAATTCAGTCCATTTTCCAGATTTATTGATTATTGTTTTTGTTACATTCTGATGATCATTTGTCATTTTTAAAGAAAAAGTTACAAAACTTTGAAGCTTCTTGGTTCTTAAAAGTGAGGATTTGCTGTTATAAACTGAACAGGTTTGGGGTTTTAGACTGACAGAAGCTCTTTTTCAGACAAAACAAGACGTCTGACTTCTGCTCTGATGGATGTTTTGTTGACCTGTAATTAAAAGTAATAATTGGCACATTCAGTGATAATGAGGAGAGTCTACAGTTGATGTTTGATTTCAGAATTTAGTTTCACAAACCAAATACAAAGTGGAAACAGTGAGGAATTTACACATTTTCCTTCAGAAGTCCTTTCTTTCTTCTCACAAAAGAAGCCAAAACTCTCGAACGTTAAACACAAGCAGCTGCAGATTGAAGCCTCAACGAAATATGAAAAAACGTCCAAAGTTTAATTAAGATCAGGAGTAATCTGGTGAAAGAAGGGAAACTGCTTTTGAATCTTGGTCTTTATGTTTCGGACATATTTCTGCCTGTAGCAGCTCAGTCACGCCTCCTTCTTGTGATTTTCTCCTCTCAGGTGTTTATTTCTAATGTTTTAGAAGCCTGAGGAGGTGAAACTTCCTGAGAAAACACTTTAGAAACCAGAGCTGCTGAGGTTGACGTTGTCACAGATATCAGACGTGGGGGCATCGACCCCGTGGCCCCGACTGGAGGCCGGGAATCGATGCGTGAGGCTCCGGAGCTTCAGCATCGCCGCTCTCATTCATCTCACACTCAGAAAAACAATTAAGATGAGGCGACGCTGGAGCGCTGCCACCTCAGGATGTGTGAGGGCCGTCCTCCTCCTCCTGCTTTCCTCTGCCTGGAAGCTGTTTGATGTGAGCTTTATTAAAGGTAGAAACAGAGTCAGATCAGCTTTCAAAGTCGGCGGCAGAGGAGAGGCTCCTTCTCCACAGGCCTGCCGTCCACAGGAAATATCTGTATGCATATAAACAGAGGCTGCTCTCAGGGGCCCCCTCCCACTTTTCTGCAGGATATTATTATTATTATTATTATTATTATTATTATTATTCAGCAGAAAAACACGCTTTCACCTTTGGAGGCTGGTTAAGAAAGAGAGACTCAAATTTGTTTTAGTCCGTGTGGTTTGATCTTAAATCTCCTCCTTCACAGCTTTGAGTCTTTTGACGGTTGACAGGCTTCACTTTTTCCAAGTAAATGTTTACAACCTGCACAAACGGATCCAACTCAAACTGTGAATGATTTGTGTGAAGTTCTGTGGAGCTACACGCCCTGCAGATAACACCGACTTCCTGGACAGGAGGAGGGATTCATGGGAAAACCTCTGATAGCTGAAGGGCGGCTCTGCGCTCTAATCAGCCGCCGGTATCTCCCATTGAAGCCGGAGTGTTTGTGTGCTCAGACACCTGAAGTGTTTGGCCGGCGCTGGCGTTCGGTGGTTCCCAGGCTCGGAGCCGAGCTCTCTGCCTCTCTGTTTGTCTAAGAGTTCAGACTCAGAGTAACGCGACACCGCAGCAAAGCAAAGCCCGAGTCTTTCTGCTGCTGCGTGTGACTGAGTGTGGAAAGAGAACAGCTCGTCCCATCTGCTCACAATCAGACCTGATGAAGAGCTGCAGCTCCTCTTCTCCTTCTTCTTCTTCTGTTTCCGTGTCACAGCTTTCAGTCAGACTGTCTTTGATTTCATCTGCTGAGCAGCAGGTCGCTGCTGCTTTCAGTCCTCTGCTCTCTTTTCTCTGTTTGCAGGATGAAGTTTTAACATCCAAAAATGGGACAAATTTCAATGAAGTTTGGTGAGAGAGTCAGGTCAGAGCTCTGTGTTTTCTGTGCAGATAGCGCCATCGTGTGGCCGTTGTGTGCCAGTGCATGATGGGTCAGGAGCTGGAGAGCTGCTCCTGATGGTTGCTTGTGTTCAAATCTTCTTCAGGCTGCTTTGAAGATTTAATTTAGAGCTTTTGCGCCTGTTTTCACTTTGTTCCCCTTCAACTGAGCAGCTGATGGAGCCTGACAGCTTCCTGTGGTGTTTCTTTGTCTCGGCTGCTCAGACTCCTTTGCTTTGACTCGGCTGCGGGTGCAGGACTCCGAGTGTGAGAGTCAGAGCTCAGATCTCAGGTCTGTGAAGCCTTCACACGTCCTTCGTTAAAGCACAAACTCCTGCAAACTGTTCTGTGATTCCTCGTGATGTTTCAGCCGTCGTGGCTGTTTAAAGCTCCTCTGAGACTCTCTGACGGCTCCGTGGCTCAGGGCTCAAACACCGGGCTCCTCACTTTATTTCTCACTGGGGCCTTTTGAAGAAAACACTTTCAGCTCAATGAATGAATGAATGAATGAATGAATGAATGAAAGTGAAAACAGCCTCAGGTCACACTGACACGTCCCCTCTTACTGTGGCCAACAGAGACATTTCTCCAGCAGGTGGCGCTGTGGCAGCCTGACACACTGTCAGTCTGTTGTTGTGCTTTTATCAAACAGGTTGAGATGTCGTGTGAAGGTGCAGCTCTGGTGACGGAGTTTCCTCTCTGACTGTTCTGAGATCAGTGTGGTTGGAAAGCAGCAGGAAGAGTTCAGTCTGTTTGCTTCCATCAGAGCGTTTTTGCTCGCAGCCTCGTCTCTCTGGGTCAAAGTGAAGCTGCTGATGAACAGCGGAGCGCCATGTTTGTGTTCATGAGCCGTAACAAGGAAAAGTGGAGTTTAGCTGTGAAAAGGGACAGAAGAGAAACTAGGAGGAGAAATCTGGAGCTCCTCATGCAGGGACCAGATCTTTGCTATCAGCTTTAACAGCCTGGTGTTTCCATGAATCAGGTCTTCTCACTGCACAGACGCAGCAGGGAATTATTCTGAAAGTGCTGCTCTTCTGTCAAGCTCTCACTCTCAATCCTGTGCTCATGCTGCCCTCTGCTGGTGAAACAAGTTCACCTCCCAAAACACAAATATGTGGCCGAGTTAAACCCCAAAACAGGAAATGTGATGAACATTGTTTGATGGTTTGAATGAAGAATTGGAAGAGCAGCTCACTGTGTGTTTTACAGCATAAACTTTTCAAAGTAAAAGCATCAAATTAAACACAGAGCTCAGCCATCGAGTGGAGGCTTGTGGTTGTTTTTATGAGATGATGTGAATACAAATGTACTTCTTGTACTTCTAGAGTTCTTCTCACTCATCAGTGTAGTGCTGCTTATATGACATCACCTTCAGCTGTCAGACACTTTTGTCCGAAGTGTCACAGAGGTCACGACATCTTGAAAGCATGAAAAACTGTAAAGTTTGCTGTTGAAATAAGAGGAAAAAGTGCCACTTCCTGCTTTTTCCCAGACGTTTTCTGTGCGAAGGAATAATGTGACATATTTTTGTTGAGGCCAAAATGCACATCTGTCATTCTTCTGACCTTCTCACATGTTTGTGAAATGTGTAAAGATGAAGGAAAAGTGTGATTGAAACAAATAATCCGTGTGTTGTTTTGCAGAAAACGGTCCGTGACTCATGCTCAGCTGATGCACGACAAAGGCCGGGCGCTGCAGGACTTCAAACGGCGCATGTGGCTGCAGGAGCTTTTGGACGAAGTCCACACGGCGGAGATCCGCGACCTCCCGGTCAGGACCGCCGGCGGAGGTGGAAGCAGCAGCGGCGCCGGCGTCGGGCTGCCAGGGGTCGGCCTGGGCATCAACCTGAGCACCACCGGCAGCACCCTGCACTCCAAAGCGCCCGGAGGAACCAAGAACCTCCCCATCAGCTTCAGGCTGGAGGAGGAGGAGGGCACCAACCTGCCGCAGGAGACCAACAAGTCTCAGACGTACAAAGACGGCGTGCTGAAAACAGCCGGCAAGAAGAAGAAGAAAGGGAGATCCGGGAAGAGGAGGGAAGGAGAGAAGAGGAAGAGGAGGGCGCGCTCACTGGGGTGGAGGCTGGAGGAGGAACCAGGGAGCGGACTCCACCTGGAGTGGAGGTCTCTGCTCGGCCTGCGGAGGGCGCTGCTTTAAACGCTGTCAGTCTCTGACAAAGGTGAGTCAGTGTGAAACACAGAAGGTGAAGGACAGATGGAGGCAGATTCAAAGATCTCCAACTCTCCCAGCAGAGAGCTTACAGGTGTTAGAGAAGCTCTTTCAAACCTTCTCTTCACTGACAAGTTTACGACTGGGAGGAAAATGACAAATCATTGGTTCTTTTTGTGGCTTTAAAGGTGATTAAAGAACAAACAGCTGTGGTGAATCAGAATCAGTCATATAAAACGTAGAGAGGAACGTCTGAACTCTGAAACTGGAGCTTTTACAGCCTCGTTCCAAACTTTAGAAGATAAAACTGACAACAAGTGTTGGAAGAACCGAACTGTCAGTGAGCTGGTGGCTGCAGAGAAGAAAAGGAACTAAACCAACATGTGAGATACTTAAAGGAACTCAAGAGTATAAATGTAATCCTTCAGCTGAAGCTCCACACAGATTACCCATCATGCATCACTCTTTAAAGAGTCTTCCTGGTTTTAGTATCACAGCTGGAAACTCATCATTAAACCTGAAAATCTAAGTTAGCAGAGCGTTTAAAGTTCATGTTGCTCGTTGTCCCTGAGTGATTTATTAATGAAAGGTGTTTTGCTGAGAGTGTCTCATGTGATGCTGAAGCTGTTTTTCAAAATAAAAGCACAAACTAACCTGTTTCCTGTGTGTGTCTTTCAGAAGCCTGCGGATGGAGTGGACTCCTAAATACTCATGTTACAGTCGTCTGTAAACGTGACTGTTTGGAAAGAAATTGGAAAATATTTATTGTCTGTAAATATTCTAAATATAGCAGAATAAATAGCAGAATATGATTAAAAACTGATTTGATGCTCTGTGAGGCAACAGATTTGAATCTTTGTGAATCCTGGCTTTTTCTTTTTTATTCCAATTATGTCCGATTGTTTTGCAGTAATTTATTTTGTCTGAATGGTGTATTTATTTTGTAAATGTATCGAGGTGCTGCTGACCTTCTATATTTTTGTACCATATTGCACTTTAGATATATAAATATAAATATATATACCATTAATTTAGTGTGTTGACTTGTTTTCTGTGGTTGATTTAAATGAAGAAAAGAGCGACGGTCATCATTGTGTGTCATCGT
>JAPZDV010000015.1:18640901-18652636 GCA_029814665.1 Acanthurus lineatus
ACAGCCCACCACCACACAACCCACCACCACGCAGGCTCCACCCATCATCATCATCGCCACGATTCCTCCACTAACTCCATCACCCACCAACATCACCACAACAACAACAACAACAGCTCCCTCCACCTCCACAGCCTCCTCCACCACCTCCACCTCCACTTTCACCTCCACCACCTCCACTTTCACCTCCACCACCGTAAAAAAACCAAACAAAAACAGCAAAAAACAAAATAAAGCACCCAAGAAAGCAAAGCCTCATCCAGTCACCACCACCACCAGCACCACCAGCACCACCCGGCCCACCCAGAGCTCCACCACATCACTTCCTGTGGTGACAGTCAGACAGGAAGCTGCACCAAGAAGTACTGACAAACCACAGTTACACAACTCCACCTCCACCTCCACCACTTCCACCTCCACCACCACCACCACTACTACTACTACAACTTCTAGTACTACTGCAACTACTGCAGCCCCCACTCCTACCACCACCACTACAACTCCCCCTCCTCCAACTACAACAACTACCACTCTTTCTACGACCACAACTACACCTTCCACCACCACCACTACCACCACCACCACCACTACACCCACCACCACCTCCACTACTCCTTCTACCACCACCACGACTACCACCACCACTCCTCCTACCACGACTGCTCCTGCTACGCTTCCCTCCACCACCTCCACCGAGTCCTCCACCACGAGGATGACTCCGGCAGCAGGTCTGGTCATCGTCCCCAAAGACGCCGTCCCAGCTGACCACGTCCTCCAGAACTCCAGCGTGGGGCGGGGGAAGGCCGTGGCGGCGCGGGGGGCGTTGAAAAGCGGCGTGGTGGCCTTCATGGTGCTGGGGCTCGCCGTTCTCACGCTGGCCTTGGCGGTCGGTGGCCGTAAGGCGATGGAGTCCTTCGACAGGCGGCATTACACGAGACTGGAGCTCAACGACCTGCACTACGAGGTGTGACGGCGGCGAAAACCCCCGCAGGTCTTCGGTTCCTGTGGCAGAAGCTCTGATGGACAATGAACCAGAATTCAAATGTGATCATTTCTGATTGTTAATGTTCATCAGACGATATTTTAGTTTCAAAACTGCACAAAGAAACACAGTAACGGCACGTCTGCTCAGCTACGCCACAGGTGCACCTGGCTGGGGAAAACGGCTGGTTCTGATTGGTCGAAGGGTAAATTGTTTTGAATAACCAGGAAGCTCTGGCACAGTGTGCTCAGTTTAATGTGTTCATTGCACTAAAACATCCACAGCAAGAAGGATGATGTACGTGGACATGTGCAGTTCTTAAAATAATAAAATCAAACCTTTCTTACTTCTTCAGTTCGACTTCAAACACATCAGATTATTTTTGTAAAGTTTAGTCACAGACGAGAGAACGAGCCGCTTTCACTGAAGCTGTCGTCACTTAGGAGCTTCATGGATTTTCATGGGCAAAATAACTTTATTAATCAAGATATCGACGCCAATTTTGATAAAGCAAAGGTAAAAGTAACTGACGTGGGGACGCTTTTACTTTTCAGGCTCCTTCATGAAAAGCAGCTCATGAAAATGAGAAAGTTTCATCACGACGACGCAAAGACAAAAAAATCCAACAGTAATCTGAAATCTCAATACTGAAACGTTTGAGTTTTGTCATCGTCGTTTCTCACGTCTGAGGTCTGCGGCCGCGTGGCATCGTGATGAAAACTAATGGCTTCACTTCCTGTTAGAAGATAAAAAGTTATTTTCTTTATTTCATCACAGGATGTTTTGGTTTTTATCACAAAGTGTTTTCTCGTCACCGAACGACTCTGCTCACAAACTTTCTCACTCTGTCTTGTTGTATTCCAACATTTTCCTGCTATTATATAAAGTTTTAATAAACATCAGGGGGTTTTTGTTGCTGGGGAGGGGTTTTCTGTGTGTGGGGGGGTCATGGTGGTTTACTTCCTGCCTCCAGAGAGGTTGGACTTGAGTCTCATGTCCTGGTTTCGGTTTGAACTCGTTTCCCAGCTGATTGTTGGCCGCAGACAGACTGTCAGCTGATCGTCCAGCAATACTTTCACTCCCTGAATCTCAGGAAGCTTCTGACGGAGAAACACTGGCCTGAATGAGCGGACACGGACGTGAACGTTCGGCCCGGCAGCTCGAGGCCGACCTCCACCTTCCTCCACCCTCTGTGTATAAAACACACACCTGCATGTCTTTGAACTCCACACGTTTGAGCCTCTGGAGCTGCTTCGCTCGGCTCAGTCTCGATGTCAGACTCACTCTCACTGTGGTGTTTTTGTATTTTCTGTCCACATCGTTCTCGTCGTCTTCTCACGTGGAGGAAAGTTAAACGATGGATGCAACTCTTTCAGCTGCGATGATGCACTCTGTGTTTTTTAACTATGATATGCTTCTTTCTAAATCTTACATTGGTTTTCATAGATAAGAGTTAACTGGCCGCGCACTATTTTCCTATAATAAGTACATTTGTATGGGGTGTCAGTAACTTGGGGGGGTGGGGGGGTTGTTGTTAGTGTGCAGACTGCTGCAGCGTCGTGTCACCACCAGGGGGCGGCAGCAGCCTGCCGCAGAGACTGAAGGCAGAAAGCCTGAAGCTGCACAGTTCAGTTGATCTCACTTCTCTCGCTTTGAGTTTTCCGGAATAATCACGTGGATGGAAACAGTTTGTTCTTGTTTTGTGAAGTGATGCTTTTGCATAAGTTTGGAATTCGATGTTTTGTTCTTGTAAAGATTAAAAAAAAAGTGTGATTTTTGAGTGTGTGTTCGTTGTTTTACTGGTTTTCCGTGCGTCGTCTCCGCTGGAAGCTGCCGACAGACGGAGTCAATGAACCGATCACAGATTTGCTGCATCATCGATGAAAAGTTTGATTGAAGTTTGTACGTGAGATCACTGAGGAGCACGTAAAAACAAAATATGTCAACTATGATCTCTAAAGTTCTGACATTTCACACAAAGTCAGACTTTAAACTTAAAGTTCAAACAAATTTGGGAATTTTAGCTCAGCTGATCTTTCCTGAATTACTGTGAAATTAAAAAAAAAATGTCTTTATTTGCTCAAATTACCATTTTTTTCCTTTTTTTCTTGAAATTCTAATATTCTCATAATTTTCATAATTCTCAAGTTTTTAAAATTTAAAAAGATTTTTTTTCTTTTGGTTTTGTTTTAAACACTTTTGAGATTCAAACTAAACTGAACTTTCAAATTTTCGTCTAAATTCGGGCTGTAACTTGCATTTTATGCCTTTACATTAATATTATATATAATTATTATTTATATGAAAGTGTCCTTTTGTTGATATTTATTGTGACCTTCTCACCTTCAGCATTTCTTTTTTTCAGTTCTTTTCACATTCAGATTTTCTCCTGATAATCGTTCAATCTGACTTTGTGATTAAAACTTTTTCAGATGTTCTTGTTTTTTTCTTTTTTAATAAAGTGATGAATTTTATCTTTATCAGCTGTTTCCATCAATAAACTCGATCTAAGCGTTAATCTGCAGTCTGCTCTCCTCCTTTTGGACAACAATGTGAAGTTTGACGCGTTGGCATCAAAATTCTGTCTGATTTTGATTTAAACTCAACTTCAACAGAGTGTGTGTGTGTGTGTGTGTGTGTGTGTGTGTGTGTGTGTGAGAGTGTGTGTGAGTGTGTGTGTGTGAGCTGCTCTTGTAAACTCTGTAATAAACTAGTCCCGCAGGAATGTGAGCGTGAGCGCCGAACTTCGGTTCGAGCGGCAGATCGGTTCCGTGTTCGCGGATCCGGCTCGTGTTTCTGTCCCGCGTGGATGCGGTTGAACGTGCGGGACGCGGCCCCGTTTTTCCGCGTCGTAACACCAACTTTGCCGTGAGAGCGTGAAATCGGAACAACAATAGAAAGCAGCGGAGCCGAGGAGCGAGGTGGCGGTGGAGGTGGAGGTGGAGGCGGAGGCGGCGGAGGGGGGGGAGCAGCTTCCTCACAGCGGAAGGAGACGACGGATCTCCTGCAGGACAATGTGAGGCACGGAGAGTTGATCCGACGCAGTTAGCAAGCAGCCGACCGGCCAGGATGGAATAAGAGGCTTTTTGAAACGCATTTTGTCGCAGATTCCCGAGCAGAAAACCGTTGTGAATCCGTGTCGGAGCCCCGGGAAGCGGCCGCAGCGATGGGAGCACGGCGCTGAGGAGGAGCGGCGGCAGGGCCGAGAAACGGGAGAAAGATGGGTGTCGTGCTGCGGAGCCTGTTGTTGTGTAGTTTTTGTTTTCTCATACGAGGTAAGTTTCTGCTCAAACCGTCTTCTTCGCTTCGCTTTTCGTTCGTGTGACCCGCGTAGATGATAGGAAAGTGTTGTTGGGAGCCGAGAGGAGCCGCTTTAATGCGGGATTTGCGGGGCAGCGTCCGGGCCGGGGCCCGCTGGCGGGGCTGAGTCCGTCCGAGCGGAGCTAACGTTAGCCAGCCAGCTACGATCCGCCTGCTCGCTGCCGGAGCAGGAGAAAGGAGCCGCGCCGAGCTCCTGTTAGCCGACTCAGGCTGGGAGAAAACACACCGGCGGACCCCCCGCAGCCCCGTTAACCGGCCGGGAGCCCGGTTTTAGGGAGGATCCGTGATTTTACACAAGTTTGCAGCGGTTGTTAGCTTGCTAACTTTGATCCGGTGAGTTAGGCAGGCTGAGGCGGTCAGTGGAAACCTCAGACTGACGGACTAGCAGCGGCTAGCACAACAAATGCTACGGCAGAAAGTCACCCAGCTCGCTGCCCACCGCTGGATTTATCCCAACAAAGCCCCCACAGCGGGCTGGGGTCGCTTAAACGTTCATTTCTGGGCTTTAACATCATGTAAAGTACAGAAATGTCGGCGGTGTCGGACCTGTTGGTGTCTCCATGTTGTGGTGTTTTGCTAACCAGCAGCCTTGCTAGCCGAGGTCATCGTGCCAGATGTTTTTCTCTCCACATTTAACATTTCTGAGAGGAGTCACATTACACATTCACCTGACTTTAGTCCAGATGACGTGTCCTCAGGTGAGATTTGATGTGATTAAACCAGGAAAGTGATCAAAATAAACACACAAGTCCATTAATTAATGTTTTCCTCCAGGAGTCTCTGTGAAATCACTGCCAGTCATTTTTTAAAATCAGTTTTAAGTCAGAACATTTAAAGTTGAAAATAACGATGTTTAGTCTTATTTATGAATTCTCTGATTATTATATCGATTCATCCTTTTGTTTTAATTCAGTTTCAAACATAAATACACACTCAGGGGTTCAGATGTGAGACTGGACTCTGCATGGAATAAAAATGTGAGATTATGATGAAAAATGCCTCTTAAAATTATAAAAATGACTATAAAATCAACAGTGTGAAACCTGAAGACATCCACAACGCCGAGGACAAACTGGAACTGGTGAATGTTTGATATTTTAGGCTGAAAAATGACAGAAACAATTAATTACTAAAGTAGTTTTTCAGTTTCTGATTTCTGGTTTGTTTATTTAAGGTGATTTACATGCATCAGTCAGGTGGAGTTTGATTCATTTTACTCGTTAGAAATGTGAGAAAACAAAAACAAACTGAACGTTAAAATAAAGAAATTCAAGCTCTCAGACGGCTGTGATTTAACTCTGAAACTGATGATGTTACGGGTTGAAGAGTAAAGAGGACAGGAAGGTGAAACTGTGTTTTTATCTGTCGTGTCTTTGTGAAAATGTGTCGCTGGATCAGCTGATGGACGGACGGATCTCTCATATGCTGAGACGATGTCAAATGTCTCTGAACCGAACAAATCCTGTCGTGAATCTGTCTCTCAGGATTTGTCCAAACAGCCCAAAATGTGCAATTTACAAAAAATAAACTCAAATCTGCAGAGACGTGTTGTCTTTGAAGTAGAGTTTCCTCTGACCTGATGGATTAATTCTCAGCTTTTCTGCAGCGTGAAGATTCTGTTTGAATCCCAGTAAACTGAACCTGTTTGGCTTCAGGCTGTCGGTTCGTTCAGAGATGCATCCGCAGTCCACAGCACCGTCTGTGAACCTGGTCTGCTCGTCACAGACACGCTGTCGGTGTTTTAATTCACTGACGATGTGAAACTGAAGGTGTCAACCGCAGGAAGTTCCCACAGCACGTGAAGCTGTCTGAGAGTCGGATGTGAGCGACGGTTTGGACTCCGAGCTGAACGTGTCGCTCGCCTCGTGGAGGAAACCGTGGTCGCCACTCAGCCTGAGATTTGTGGTTCATATGGCAGATTGTAGATCCAGGTGATGCCTTCATGGTGCAGCGTTTGAGTACGAACACGTGATGCAGATGCTTTGACCACAGACAAACATTTTTCACCATTTTATTCACTTTTATAGATTTGAAAAAACAGCTGATCAGCACAGTAACTAGTGGATTGGCGGATAGTTTCGGGGCTGTGACTGTCCGTTGCTTTCACCCTCAGTTTAACGTGCAGAAGCGTCCTGATCCGTCCGCCGGGGGCGGTTTGGCCTGTCAGCAGCGTGGAAGGCCCCGTTCCCAGGGTTTAATGTTGTGATGTAAATATTTGGAGAAGGAAATTCCCCTACAGGGAAGTGAAAACGGACTGGCTCTGTGTGACCTCCCGTCTGATCCGGCGGCGGTGGCGGCGGCGGTGTGCAGCGTTGGATGTGTCAAACTGTGGTTTGGGCTGAGGGCCAAACTCCAGCAGAGAGGAAGCAGAGAGGAAGCAGAGAGTCCCCGGCTGCTCCTCGCCGCCTCGCCGCCTCAGCATCCCTCCGACGTGTCGCGTTAGCAGACCGACCACAGACTCTGACTTCTTTAAGTTCATTCAGGGGGGTTGAGCTCTTTTACAGGCATCACAGGGCGACCAGAGTCTGTTAGAAACCTTTAACAACACTGGATAATCAATCAGCTGCTGATCGATCCTGACCCGTCTGCTCCTCGTACGATCTCAGTGGATTCTGCAGCTTTTCTTTATATTCTTTTGCACGGTTTTATTTATTCAGGCGAGACATTTGACAAGAAGTTAAAAATTAACTGAAGTAAGTTTCAGAAAACAGCCACAGTCACCAATTATTTTAACCATCAATATTATCAAGTAGCATTTTTAGTTCATTCTCTCCAAAATATCAGAAAATAGTTTAAAAAACAAGGAAACAAGAAAGTTTATTGGTCATTATACAACAGGTTGCATAATGAAATTAACAAACAACATTTAAGTCTGACATAACTTCCTCTAATGTCTTGTTATGTTTGTGAAATTCATTTTATCTTTCCGTGGAACTGAAAATAATTTTTTTAGTAAAAGGAACCGACACCAGATCATTTTTTTCCTCTTGAATAACTTAAACAGGGGAACTGATCACAAAACTGGTGCTGAATAGATTTCTGCAGATTGATCAGTAATGTTTGTCAGTCTTCATTCACAGCTTACAGAAGTCAGAATTACTCTGAAAAGAACAAACAATAAAAAGACAAAGTAGTTTATTACACAGGAAAGTATTTAGTTACTTTTATTTTCCAAACGGTTGGATACCAGAAGTCTGAATGAAGGTCTCCTCTTCCTCCTCGCTGGGTTTTGTTTTGTTTCCAGAGAAAACTGTCAGCTGATCTCACCTTCACCTGTGTGTTTCTACATATTTGTAGGAAAACTTAACTGGTGTATTTTGTGGATTTGAACTTATTTGAAAAGGCGTGTCTCTGTTTTTTTGAACACAAGGTGCATTTGCGTCTCTTCCAGGTGTACCACTGCTGCTGTATGCGAACCGGCGGGACCTCCGGCTCGTGGACGTGGCGCACGAGAAGGCCAACGCCACGGTGGTGGTGGGGGGGCTCGAGGACGCCGCTGCTGTGGACTACGTCTACTCAAAGGGCCTCATCTACTGGAGCGATGTAAGCGAGGAGGCCATCAAACGCACCGTCTTCAACCAGTCGGGGGCCAGCGTGATCGAGACGGTGGTCCCGGGACTGGCCTCCCCCGACGGACTGGCCTGCGACTGGTTAGGGAGTAAAATTTACTGGACAGACTCGGAAACGAACCGGATCGAGGTGGCGGAGCTGGACGGGTCTCTGAGGAAAGTTTTGTTCTGGCAGGAGTTGGACCAGCCGAGGGCCATCGCTCTGGATCCGGAACGAGGGTGAGTCTGAGCCGCCGCCGCCGTGTGATCGATTGAGTGTGTGTGGAAGTGATCTGAGTGTGTGTGTGTGTCTGTGGTCAAACGTGTGAACACGGAGGAGGTTTGATGTTGCAGCTGATGGCACCCCGAGGCTTCGGCTCCTGAAACAGGAGCAGGACGGGTGTGTTCGGCTGCTTTGTTCGGGCCTCGTCCTCGCTCAGATTGGGTTGCAGGCTGACTGAGCTGCTCCTCCAGCAGGCCGCCGGCCGCCGAGTCCTCCTGGAAACTGAACAACGGCGTCAGTGTGGAGGTTTTTTTCTCCTGTTGTGAGGACGAGGAGCTCGCCGTCGGCAGCTGAGGAATGTCTTATATCAGCCTGAGATAGAGAGGGACCGCTGATACTCACGTACAAACACATGCAGAACTGACCCACCTGAGAATGGATCAGCACTCACAAGGTTTTAAAGAAGAAGCTGAAGCGACATTTTACAAGATAAGATCACAGGATAAGAGACCTCCCTGATTCTTTTCCCAGAGAGTTTCAGCTGATCGCTGTCACTTTTAACGCAGAGTCGCAGTTTTGTTCAAAGTTTTAGAAATTTAACGTTCAGTTTACATCATTACACTCACTGATCCGTGTCTGCTGGAGCTGTTCAAGTGAAAAGTTACCAAAGAGACCTGAGAGAGAAGTTTAAACTCCGCCCACTTCTGCACCTCCACCTGCCTGACCAATCACAGGCGGAGGACGGCTGGATTGTTTCTCAAGAAGAAACTGTGGCTCAGGTGTCAGAAAACAGTTTTCTCAAACCTCTAAAGTGGTTAATTTTAATGAAAAATGTTTCCTCTTCTGGCTGATTTTGTTTGAATTGAATCTGATTTAAATATTCTTAAAAATAACGAGGCAGCGGTCACTTTGATTTACCGTTAGAGCTGAAACAGCACGTTAGTGTGTTGATTGGTTGAATTTGATGAAACTAATCAAACTAATGTTGTGTTTAGTTTCTTCAGTGTCTGAGAGTTTCAACTTTATATCTCAGTAAACTGTTTGTTTCCCAGATTTGAACTGTTGGTTGGACGTTTGAAGACATCAGCTCGGACGTTTTACTCTTTGTGCTCCCGTCTTCACAGACAACCAGGGAAGTTTCATCAAAAATCAAAATAATCAGTTTTCATCAGATTATATTTCAGTTTCTGAGAAAAACCCCAAATATTTTTTTTCTGATGAAAGCGAGTTCATTTCCTCCTTTTGATCCATCAGACCAGAGTTTTCTGGGTTTGTTCTCGTATCTTGTGAGTTAGTTTGAATTGGATCACAGAGTGACGTCACATCCACAGCAGCTCAGATACAAACCGACCTGTCGGCGAGTCGGATGGAGACGCTCGGTGTTTGGAGCTTGTGTTAAAGTCGTATTCACTCCCTCCGTCGTCATGCTTCCTCCTCTCCCTCCATGTTTACAGTGTCGGGCTCCACAGAGGTGTTGGATCAGGGTGTAAATCCATTAGGACTCACATAAAAGAGGCCTGTAATGTATTCATTAGTTTTATTTAAATTCGGGGCTGTCGCTCTCCTCTCGCCGTCTTTCTTTCTCTTCTCTCTCGGGTTTCTATTCACGGCAGCTCTTCCTCCTCAGCGTTTGATCCACCACGGCACCAGAGATAAAAGTCAGCCCCGTGTCGCTCGCTGACGCTCGGCACATGATTCTCTGGAGACTTTATTCAGATTGTACAGTTGTTTTTGTCACATTTGTTTTGTCTGATCCAGAAACAGTAAAACCAGGTCATTAGAGCAGAACTTCGCCCCACATTGACGCCTTCACATCGAGCGTTTCGCTCTGACCTTGACTTTCACGGCACAATGACAGAAAATTATGATCCTACAGAATCTAACACTTTTAGAGGCCAAATATTCATTGATTATCTGTCATATCGGTGTTAATTAGCAGTATTTGACCCAGCAGGAGTCACATGATCGGCTCCAGGAAACAGACTCGGGGGTTTACATGAAACATATCGATGCATCAGAGCCAGTTGTTTGATAGATTATATGTTTTATATTGTGTTACTGTTTTGTGAGCATTCCTATATTAGACTGTTTTGCTTTGTATATCGTTCTGTTGTGTGCTTTTATTTTGAAGTTTCTGAAGAGGTGCAGCTTCCTGTAAAGGCGGAGCCAGCGATGTGTGCAGCTCTCATTGGATAACTGTTAGCTGGATAAGTGTTCAGCTTGTAGGCTGCGTGTCCATCCTGTGTGAAACAAAGCTTTTGTGACTGGATGTTGTCACATCAGGTCTTTGTCACCTGAGCAGGTAACAGGTGAAGAAGAAAACACACTCACCTGTTCGTCACACAGGTCACAGCTCACCTGCTCAGAGCGAAAAAACCCCTCTGACCACACTTTGGAGGCTGAAACGTTTATAATGATCTTGATGAGCTGTTTGGGAACGTCAGGTTCCCGTTTTCAGAATGACATCACAAACGCCGTCCAATCAGTGAGCTCGCTGTCAGTCCATCAGACAGCAGGTTCACTCGCTTTGTCCCAGTCAGACCTCAGTGGGCTGGAGGCTGCTGAGCTTTTCTGGACATAAATAGACTTTATAATTACACGTTGTTTGCTGCTGACACACTGCGCTGCATCTTCTTGTCAGTTTAACTCTGAGTTTGTTGGTTTTTGTGCACCTGCATCCACGAACCCAACGGACAAACTTTTATTTGTTTTATTTTATTTGTGCAGCACTTTTCTCTTTGCTCTGCTCATGGGACGGTGTGTTTCTGTCCTTTTTTCCTTCTAGTTTCTAAAATGTCAGACCTGAAAGACAGCAATCAGTCTGTTTGTTTTTGTTTACCAAAGAACCGAACGAACCAAACGAACCAAACTTCAGGTGAAAAAGAGTCGTAAAAATGGTTTCGCACACCTGAAACTTGGTGTGTAGGTTAAGTGAGGTGAAGTTAACCAAAGCTTTGAATACACACATGTTCAAACAACCACAGCAGCTTCTGATGTGTTCACTCACCGTTCAGCCCTGTGTGTGTGTGTGTGTGCGTATGTGTGTGTGTGTGTGCATGTGCATGTCTCAGAAACACTCATTAGCATCATTGACAGCTACACAAACTGAGGCCCCGTTTTCGAGGTATAGAGTGAGTTTCCTGTTGTCTGTTGTGTTGTTTGTTGCGTGTGTGTGTGTGTGTGTGTGTGTGTCACAGAGGCTCATTGTTCCTGCAGCAGCTGTTTTGATTTTCCAGCTGTTATGAAGCCAGAGGAGTGTGTGTGTGTGTGTGTGTGTGTGTGTGTGGGTCCATCCAGTCTCCTGTGTTTTTATTCTAAAACAGCTCGGTGTGTGTTTCAGCTCGGTGTGTGTTTCAGCTCAGTGTGTGTGTTTCAGCTTGGTGTGTGTGTTTCAGCTCGGTGTGTGTGTGTCAGTCACGTCTCTAAAAGACTCAGTTAACGAGGTTTTAAACGTTGGAGATGTGTGGAAGTTTTGCCTTGACATCGTTTTTAAAAAGAAACTCCGTGTTGTTGTGGTTTCCTTTGTGGGTTTGAACCAGAGATCGGCCTCCTGTCGGATCTCCAGTCAGTCTGAATGTGTGAACATGCTCTGCTCCGAGTGTGTGTGTGTGTGTGTGTGTGTGTGTGTGTGTGTGTGTGTGTGTGTGTGTGTGTGAGAGAG
>JAPZDV010000015.1:18664563-18684509 GCA_029814665.1 Acanthurus lineatus
AGGCTCTGCATGTCCTTGTGAAAAAAAAAATCTCAATTATTTGTGTGTATGTGTGAGTGTGTGTGTGTGTGTGTGTGATGCTTTGAAAGATGGCAGCCGGCCATGCAGGGGCTGTTCCTGGAGCAGCAAATAGCGTCGCTCGGCTCCGTGTTGATCAGTTAAAGGGCTGAGCAGATTACAGGCCTGGCTGTGTTTTTTCTCCTGCAGATTCCTGACATTTCTCAGCCGTTGACACTTCCAGTCTCTCTGCATGTTTCAGAAAAAACCTTATCTGAAGCTTTTCTTCATGTGTGACTCAAACAAGTTCGACATGAAACTTTTTTTTTATCTTATGGTTTTTTCTTTTCCTCAAGCTTTTAACCAGATCTGGTTTTTCGGATCCGACATCACGTTTTCTTCCTTGAGTCAAATTTTCACCACATAGTTTTAATAAGTAAAAGCTGTAAAAACACCAAACACCTCAGAGGTTCAGCTGATCTGAGACCAGCGACAGAACAGACTGTGTGACGTCACAAAGTCTGTTATTTCATTTAAATATCGGTGGCAAGAAGCTAAAATCCTTTGTGTTTTTGTGAACAGTTTCATGCAGAGATGTTGAAAAAACTGCATCAGATTTTGAAAAGCTCGATCAGCAGCACATCAGTGAAACCAGTCGTGTCTGGAAAAAGGCCAACTGGAGCAGAACAGAAGGAAGCAGATGAAACTGAAACTATTTGAAATCTGTGTTTGGATTCTTTTGTACAAACTACAAATTCCGATGATCTGTTTTTCTGACAGACAGTTTGTGGTACTTGAGTACTTGTAGTTTAGTGCTGTAATGAAAACGCTTGACATGTAGAAAATAAAACTTTATATGTTATATATGTTGAAAAAAACGTCTCCTTGTTAGATCATCTGGAATATAAATGCAAAAATAATACAGTTAAAACAAGAATAAAACAACAGAAGCAAGCAAAAGTTCAGTCCAGGAAAAAAACTGCAAGCAAACCGACTATAAATAGCGTGAAGTGAGAAACAAACATGTGATTTACTTTTCGACTGCAGTCGAACATGCAAGCTTTTGTTTCTGGGTTCAAACATTCAATGGTTCAAATGATGGATGACGTTACTGTCACTCGCATGATTTCACAGCGTGTTGTAGCAGCACGTCGCACACAAACAGCATACAGTGCAGAGATGATGATGATGATGATGATGATGATGAAGAAGCCTCTGTGGTTCACCTCTACATGAAGAGCATGACGTCTTCCCCATCAGTCAGCAGCTACACTCGCTGTGGACGTCTGTGTCCTCTGAGATGAGGATGAAGCTCATGTCTCAGCTGTCTGCTGGCAGTGAAATATCAGGACTTTACCTCTAAAATACTCAAAAACACACACGAATCACACAAACCCACATTTAGCTCGAGTAATCTGAAGCAGACTGAAGCCGTTAAAAGACCTTTAAAAGCATCAAACTGAACCTCCGTTACCTGCAGCTACTTTTAGCTCATACTTTGGTATTAAAGGGGTTAATAAAATATGGCAAACGCTGAGAACACGATGTACCCGAAACACTGAGGAGCTGCTTCTCATCATCACAGCTTTGTTCTGCAGAACTCTGTAGTGTCTTTCAGTCAGAAACTCATCAGTTTCAGCGTCTTCGGTTGGCTGTTTAAACTCAGTTCCAGGTTTTGTAGAGCAGCTCCTGACAGTCTCAGTTCTGGGTTTGGAAACGCCGTCGCCGCCGCCTGCTTCATGGAAGTGAGATGTCAAAGTTTGTGTGAGAGAAGAAGAGGAAATGTGGCGACCATATGCTGCCGTCGTTTGTTTGCTCTGGCTGTTGCTTCTAATTAGCGGCGCTGCGATGTGCTGCCAGGTCGCCTGAGCTCTTCTGAGCGCGCTCAGTATCCGCAGCAGGAAGCACAATGTGCACACTCCATCAGACGGCCCAGCCCCCATCAGTCCATTCGCCGGGCATGATGGGAACAGAGAGCGATGAATGAAACACGTTAAATGTTTAGAAAGTTGTAAAACGTGTCGAACCTGTTCAGGGTTTCTGGTTTGTTGGTCCAGAATCGTCCACATGTTCCTGTTTTCACTCTGCGAGTCCTCTGGTTTCCGATTCTTTTGTCATTAATACTATTCTGATATCAAACCACAGTCTCATCGTGAAGGCTGCTAACTGTGAACAGAAGGAAGCTTTGTTTGTGTTGGACGGCTGAGATGTTGTGATGTTCCAGTCTCAATGTCTCCTGTGACTGAACAGTTTCATTTCTAGCATTTTCTTTTTTAATTTCCATCACAAATTTAACTTGACATATTGCCTCTTTCTAGGCAGCCATTAAGAAATAAAAAGAGCTTGTACATGCGAGATAATATTTCAATTTGACATCAATAGTAGAACAATAAAATGATGGCAGTCAGTCAGAGTCTGAAGGTTTGTGTGGTTGTGAATTTGTTCCTCGGTCTGGGAACAAAGACAGATGTTTAAGTTGTGTTTGGAAAATGTTAGAGAGCTTTTCTGCCACTTTAACACCTGTACGCTTGTTTACTTTGAGTTTGGTTGGTCAGTAAAAACTCTTTTCTCTGTCAGCTGCATTTTGAGACTTTTTATTTGCTCAGTATTGACTGTAGAAAGTAATAAATATGCACAAAGAATCACCTGAACTGGTCCGAACAGGGCTGAAGAATTTCTTCAAATACATTTCAAACTCGTGCCCCTTCGTAAAGCCTGAAGGAGCACCAGTTTATATTCATCAGCAGGATGAATTCAGTGCAAACGTGTTTTTTCCTGCAGCTGCTCGAAACCACAGCACCTTTTCAGAGCGAGGAGCAGCCTGTCACCTTGTGTTTTGTTTTTTTTTATTTTTCCATCATCACTCCTCTTCCTCAGTGTTTACTTGATCAGCTCTGTTTGAATCTGTTTCCTGTTCGTGTTCAGTGAATCCAGCGTTTGTAAATCCTGACGTGTTGCAGCTGTTGTCGTCTGAGCGTGCTCAGTCAGTAACCTCCTCCTCTCCATCCGTCTCTCAGGTGATGAACATGGACGGGACGGGCCGACGGGTGCTGGTGGAAGACAAACTCCCTCACATCTTTGGTTTCACTCTGCTGGACGACTACATCTACTGGACCGACTGGCAGCGTCGCAGCATTGAACGGGTCCACAAACGCACCGCGGAGAGGGAGTTCATCATCGACCAGCTGCCCGACCTCATGGGCCTCAAGGCCACAAACGTCCACCGGGCCTTCGGTGAGTCCAGGGTCCTAAAGGTCACCGTGTAGCAGAGGGTTCAGAGAGAAACTGTTGGTTAAGGACTTGATTTAAATTCTTACAATTAAAACTGTGAGACTTTTAGTTTTCAGGACGTCCCTCCCCAAAAATCTCCAAAAGAAAAAGGGAAAAGAGGGAAAGAGTGTTTTACTCTTGTTTCCAAATTACTTTTTTGTTTTCTCTGTTAAAAACCTGAAAGAAAAGCTAAGTAAAGTGCAGGTCAGTGCTCTGTATGGCATCATCAGAGTCAAAGCTGATTGGCTAGTTTGTCATGTGAGGATGTTTACTCAGTTACTGGGAGTGATTGTGAAGTATAGCGCCACACTGAGGCTGTGATGTGAGTTTGTGGAAGCAGCCATGAGCGCAGCGTGCAGTCGCAGCCCTGCAGTCGCCGCCCTGCTGTCGTCGAACAGCTCCGCATGTAGAGGGAAACTCAGGGGGCAGAGACACAGTCATCAGTGGGCCTTTGTGTTGTTTTAACTGCCACAGATCAGATATTCATCTCTATGTGTTCTGCAGCCTCGTAAAGTTTATTAGCGTTAGCAGCTGGAAGCTAAATTAGCTCAGAGCCACAGTTCTGTGCAGCTGAACTAAAGATTCATTGATGTGCAGATTATTGAATCTGTGGGCTGAAAATCACTGTCAGTTTTTTTTAAATTTTGTCCTGTTTGTTTTCCTTGTATCTGACATTTACATGGAACATCAGAAGCTTCGATGTTCAGCATCCTGTCAGTGATTGTACCGTTGCATCTGAATCCTGACGTTTGTGATCCCAGTGAGTCCCTGCAGCCCAGTCTGACAGGGAAACGGGGATACGGGGACATTAACACGGTCCCAGCTCAGCTGACTGAGGCTGCAGAGCCGTCACAGACTTTATCTCTAAGAAAAGTTATTTTGTTAAGTTTTGTCTCAGTTGACTTGGTTGATGTTGCTCATCTGGAGATCTGTAAAGCCTGTGTTTCCTCAAACCCCCTGAAAAAAGCAAAATGTTGAGTTGAAGTGTATAAAATGACCCTGTCTCACCTGTGGCCCCGCCCTCCTCAGGTACAAACCCGTGTGCCGAGAACAACGGCGGCTGCAGTCACCTCTGTCTCTACAAGCCTCAGGGCGTTCAGTGCGGCTGTCCCATCGGCCTCGAACTCATCGCCGACATGAGAACCTGCATCGTCCCCGAGGCCTTCCTGCTCTTCTCCCGCCACACCGACATCCGCCGCATCTCCCTGGAGACCAACAACAACAACGTGGCCATCCCGCTCACCGGCGTCAAGGAGGCCTCGGCGCTCGACTTCGACGTCACCGACAACCGCATCTACTGGACGGACATCACTCTGAAGGTGAGAACACGTGTGCTCCGTCTTCCTCCTTCACCTCTCCTTCTTTCTTTTCTTCAGCTTCCAGAGTCCGGAAAGTTCTAGTTTATGCGTCTTAAAAAGTGGTCAGGCTGATCCAGATCTGTGTCCCGGCTCTGTTCTCCCCCTGCAGACCATCAGCCGGGCCTTCATGAACGGCAGCGCCCTGGAACACGTGGTGGAGTTCGGTCTGGACTACCCGGAGGGGATGGCGGTGGACTGGCTGGGGAAGAACCTGTACTGGGCCGACACGGGCACCAACCGCATCGAGGTGGCCAAACTGGACGGGCAGCACCGGCAGGTCCTGGTCTGGAAGGATCTGGACAGTCCACGAGCTCTGGCTCTGGATCCCGCTGAGGGGTGAGAAACTGAAAAGGTGTGGGTTTGAGTCTCAGCCAAGACGGATCAGAGAGTAAAACTGTTTGTTGGCGTCCTCCTCCGCAGGTACATGTACTGGACCGAGTGGGGCGGGAAGCCAAAGATCGACCGAGCGGCGATGGACGGGACGGGTCGCATCACCCTGGTGGCCGACGTGGGCCGAGCCAACGGACTCACCATCGACTACGCGGAGCGCCGCCTGTACTGGACCGACCTGGACACGACGCTCATCGAGTCGTCCAACATGCTCGGTGAGTGTCAGCGCTTCTTTGTGTGTCTTTGTGTCACTAACTGGATCCTGCAGCATCGGTTTCCAGACCGGCTTCAGATGTCAGGGAGGCGTGTCTCCTCCATCCTCAGTCCTGTGGCGTGTTCCAGCTCTCTGCACATGCGTGAGCTTCACATCAGATGGCAGCAGAAACGCATTAACTGCAGCCTCTCCTCTCATGTTAATGGGAGCAAACTTCAAAGTGCTGCTGAAACAAAAGCTGTGGACTTTTGTCCTGATGTGTCCCCTCGCAGCGTGTCAGTGGATGTAAACCAGGACCGAAATGTTCCTCACACAAAGCTCCTAAAGCGACGCTGTTATTAGACTCCCGGCTCTGCACACGCTCACGCCGCTCGTACAACACCACCAATTTAGCGTGCAGGAAAATAGCCTCAGTCTTGGCGAAGGACGAGGACAGAAAATAACCTCGCTGGGCAGATTTCTGCTGCACCAGACCTCTGTAGCTTTTACTCCGTCTTTTACTCCAGTCTCTCTGTGATTGCAGTGTTGAGACTTACACTGAGGTTGAACTTAGTCTACGTTCATTTTAGGAAGTTCTAGTTTGTATCAGCTGAGCTTTGGTCTTACCTGCATGAGATGAACTCGGTCTGATCTTCTGCTGTCATCACTTCCTGCAGGTCAGGACCGCGAGGTGATAGCTGACGACCTCCCTCACCCCTTCGGCCTCACCCAGTACCAGGACTACATCTACTGGACGGACTGGAGCCAGCGCAGCATCGAGCGAGCCAACAAGACCAGCGGGCAGAACCGCACCGTCATCCAGGGCCACCTGGACTACGTCATGGACATCCTGGTGTTCCACTCGTCCAGACAGGGCGGCTGGAACGCCTGCGCCTCCACCAACGGGCACTGCTCCCACCTGTGCCTCGCCGTCCCCGTCAGCAGCTTCGTCTGCGGCTGCCCCGCCCACTTCTCCCTCAACTACGACAACAAGACCTGCAGCGGTGAGAAGCCAGGAAACACCTGGACACCTTTACAGACTCTGCTTTGTGTTCCTTTTGTGACGCTGTATTTATCACGATTGTAAAAAAATGGAATGATTTACTGATATTTGTCCTCTTGGTTTGTTTCAAACATGTTTCCTGTCTGTTTTTCTTTCAGCTCCGACTTCCTTCCTGTTGTTCAGCCAGAAAACGGCCATCAACCGAATGGTGATCGACGAGCAGCAGAGCCCGGACATCATCCTGCCGATCCACAGCCTGAGGAACGTCCGAGCCATCGACTACGACCCGCTGGACAAACAGCTGTACTGGATCGACTCCAAGCAGAACGTCATCCGCCGCGCTCAGGAGGACGGAAACCAGGTAAGGAAACGTCCGTGAAAAGCAGAGCAGTTTGACCGTAAACTGTCCGGTGCTGTTTGGTGACCTGCGGCGTCTCTGTGGTCCGTCAGAGCATGACGGTGGTGTCCAGCTCGCTGGGCGGTCCCAGTCAGGGTCTGCAGCTGTACGACCTGAGCATCGACATCTACAGCCGCTTCATCTACTGGACCAGCGAGGTCACCAACGTCATCAACGTCACCCGGACGGACGGCAGCAGAGTCGGCGTGGTGCTGCGGGGAGAGCACGACAAGCCCCGAGCCATCGTGGTCAACCCGGAGAGAGGGTGAGAGCCGACACTCTGATGATCCGTGTCTCTGCTGAGCTTGTAGTGTTTTGTTTTGGTGACAGTGTTTCAGTGCCGTGTGGCGTCTGCTGCCCCCAAGTGGCCCAACTGTAATGGTAAAAAACATGAACAGTGTAAAGTTGGTTCTCAGGGTGTTTTTCAGTAAATCTCTACATTCCAGTTTCCCTTCAGATTATTTTATGTTTCTCAGCACCGATGGATGAAATCAGACCTTTGTTTTGTGTCTGTTACACATTATTATTCATTTGACAGGAGTTCTTTCATGAAGGTGGTGCTCAGATCCGTGCAGGCCGTCAGTGAAACTGAGGAACTGCCAGCAGCTTTACAAGATTCTTAATTTGCAAGATTTTCTCTTTTCTGAAACTAAATTGTTTTTTTTCCTGGAAACATTAAAGAGCTTCTGTTGCTCTCTGACTCCTCATGCAGGAAGCTGTGAAATCACCTGAAGGTTTCAGTCAGTGTGTTCAGAAAGACACAGGTTCAGTTTGTATCTCTGTCCCTCGGCTTCCTGTTTGTAATCACACATTAATGTGTCCTGGTTGAGCCCGTTGGAGCGCCGTGGAGCCGTAATTGCAGGGTTTCCTTCAGTGATCTCCGGGTCATTGTGTGGTTGAGAAATGAAGTCTGCAGATGTTCTGGTTCCTTCAGAGAGAAAAACAAACAGGAGGAGCACAGCAGCTCTGCCGGTCCTCACAGAGGTTGTTTTCCCTCCTCGCCGTCTGCAGGTACATGTACTTCACCAACCTGTTGGAGCGCTCGCCGAAGATCGAGCGGGCGGCGCTGGACGGCACGGAGCGAGAGGTTCTGTTCTTCAGCGGTTTGGGGAAACCTGTGGCTCTGGCCATCGACAACGAGGTGGGGAAGCTGTTCTGGGTCGACTCGGACCTGCGACGCATCGAGAGCAGCGACCTCTCAGGTGAGCGCCTGTCTGTCTGTCTGTGAGTCTGTCTGTCTCTCTGTGAGTCTCTCTCTGTCTCTCTCTCTCTCTCTCTCTCTGAGCCTGTCTGTCTGTCTCTCTGTCTCTCTGTCTCTCTCTCTCTCTCTGTGAGTCTGTCTGTCTCTCTCTCTCTCTGTCTGTCTCTCTGTGAGTCTGGCTGTCTGTCTCTCTCTGTCTGTCTCTGTCTCTCTCTCTGTCTATGAGCCTGTCTGTCTGTGAGTCTGTCTGTCTGTGAGTCTGTCTGTCTGTGAGTCTGTCTCTCTGTGAGTCTGTCTCTCTCTCTGTCTCTCTCTCTCTGTCTGAGCCTGTCTGTCTCTCTGCCGTCGAGCAGACTCCGTCTGAACGCAGTGAAACGGAGCTAATGAAGGAGGCGTTCAGGGGGAGTCGGAGCTCTGAGCTCAGCACATTCCTGGGATTCTCCGGAGTCCCACGCAGGCCGTCAGGAATGTGAGCCGGCTGTAAACAGCAGAGCGAGTCCTGGTTCCTGAGCTCCTCTCTGTGGCTCTGAGGAGAACTGAAGACGTTCAGAGCTCGCTCTGCTCTCAGTCTTCTTCTTCAGTCGTCTGCAGGGTTAAATGAAGTCTTACGGAGGTCTGAACAGCTGCTGTAGTTCACGCTGATGGTGGCGCCCCCATCAGGACGTTTCCAAAGTCTGAGTTTAACAGATCGAGTGATTGTCCTTCATCCGTCACAAACGTTCAGCTGGATTCAAATGTCCTCGGAGCTGCAGAATAAACTTCATCAATAAGATCATTTGAAAAGAGTAACTAAGTAAAAACAAGGCAGACTCTGATAAAAGTGGTTTCTTAGCCTCGCTACGCAGGTTTTTATTGCTCTGTAGCGCCTCCCAGAGGCCAAAGGTGCCAGCAGAAAATGTCCAGTGAGACGCATCTTTCAAAGTGTTTAGTGAAACTTTCCCTTCATCACAGTTGGAGAGAAAACTGTGTGAAAACAGAGAAATGTCGTCAGTAAAACCCGTCAGTGTTACATCAGATCAGACTGCCGAGGCCTCGTTAACTTCAGGACGACACTTTGCTTCAAACTGCGTTGAGTTCACGACCATCAGGAGCAAAAAGGAACCTTTCAGGCTTCAGACGGTTCGTTTGTATTTCACTTTATGTCCTGATGAGTTTCAGGAAGCAGACGGCGAACGCAGTCAATCAGCCGGGAGAATCTGCAGCATGAGGCCTGGCTGTTGTTGTTGTTGTTGTTTTGCTGCTCTGGACACAAAAATAGTCTAAAGTAAAAGTTTATCAGCTTCATTCAAAACCTCATTTGAAAAAGCAGCGATTTAAATCTGAATCACAGAATTTAAAAATGTCAGATTTGCTCTGATGTTTTATTCATTTTAAACTCACTGAACCGTGACGAGCATGTTTTCACATGTTAGCAGTGTGTTGTGTACAACGTGATGTAGCTGACCTCGCCGTGTCACTGTCCACTCCTCCTGCCTCCCCCTCTGCCTCCCCCCTCGCCTCACCCTGCAGTTTTTCACCCGTTTCGTTGCCTTTGTTCCTGAGGTTTTTTGCCCTACAACCTTTTTCTTTTCCCTGGTGTTTGTTTTTGAAACTCAGGAGCCAATCGGATCGTGATCGCGGACTCCAACATCCTGCAGCCGGTGGGTCTGACGGTGTTCGGGAACCACCTGTACTGGATCGACAAGCAGCAGCAGATGATCGAACGCATCGACAAGACGACGAGGGAGGGACGCACCAAGATCCAGGCTCGCATCGCCTACCTGAGCGACATCCACGCCGTGCACGAGCTGGACATGAGGGAGTACAGTGAGTCAAACACGCCGCTGCAGGAACCGCCGCTCACCTCACACACACGGTGTCAGAGTTAAATACTGTTAAATGAACACACACACTCTCACACACACACTCACACACACACACACACACACACTCACACACACACAGACACACACACACTCACACACACACACACACACACACACTCAGGTGATCAAATAAAGACTGAAAACTCTCAAATTTACTGAACGTGTCTCTTTAACGCGTCTCTGCGGACAGCACCGTGTTTTTGTGTCAGAAATGACGGACAGCGTCCTCCCGGCTGGTTGCTTCATGACTCACCTGTGCTGTCTGATCTCCAGGTAAACATCCGTGTACCTGGGACAACGGCGGCTGCTCCCACATCTGCATCGTGAAGGGGGACGGGACGACCCGCTGCTCGTGTCCTGTCCACCTGGTGCTGCTGCAGGACGAGCTGTCCTGTGGAGGTGAGACCCGTCGAGTCACTCGATGACCTGAACTCCTGCTGGTGTTAAGGGGCGGAGTCTGACTGTCACCTGGTGTGTTTTTTCCCTTCCTCAGAGCCCCCCACCTGCTCCCCGGAGCAGTTCTCCTGCACGTCCGGCGAGGTGGACTGCATCCCTCAGGCGTGGAGGTGCGACGGTTACCCCGAGTGTGACGACAGCAGCGACGAGGAGGACTGTCCCGTCTGCTCCGAGTCCGAGTTCCAGTGCGACAGCCGGCAGTGCATCGACCTGAGCCTCCGCTGCAACGGAGAGATCAACTGTCAGGACCGCTCGGACGAGAACAAGTGTGAAGGTGAGTCAGGTCTCCTCAGCGTCCTGAGGCCAGCCAGAGCTTTTCAAAAAGAAAACGTTTCATCCTGAATGTTCGGACTCTGCAGAGGACAGAGAAGAAGAGCTTGAGTAGATTTTGAAAGAGGACGTGAAGCCTGACGTGATGCTGACGAACGTGTTTGTGTCTTTCAGTGCGTTGTCCTCCCGATCAGTTCACCTGCTCCAACGGTCAGTGCATCGGCAAACACAAGAAGTGCGACCACAACATGGACTGCACGGACAACTCTGACGAGATGGGCTGCTGTGAGTTCACACACACAGTCGCCTGCACTCATTCATTCAGTCACACTCACTCGTTCACACCGGGAAGACGTCCTCCTCCTCATCCCCTGTGTTTGTCTCGGTGCAGGTTTCTAGAGCAGAAACGTTCAAACTCAAAACAACTTTTAGTCCTTGAGAGTCGTTGCTTTGAATCTTTTTCACCTGATGGGTTTTTTATCTCAAACAGTGTTTTCACGCCGCTCTTCTTCTTCTGTGCCGTCAGATCCGACAGAGGAGCCGCCGCCTCCATCGAGCAACACCATCGGCTCCATCGTGGCCGTGGTCATGGCTCTGTTCGTGGTGGGCGCCGTGTACTTCGTGTGTCAGCGCGTCCTCTGCCCACAGATGAAGGACGACGGCGAGACGGTCACCAACGACTTCGTGGTTCACGGGCCGTCGTCGGTGCAGCTCGGATACGTGCCGCATCCCAGTTCGCTGTCCAGCTCGCTGCCAGGTGGGACGCACGGCGCGACGCCCCGAATCTCAGCTTTTCAAAGACGACTTATCAAATGAAACGTGACGCTGATGTGTTTTTGCAAACCTGTCACCAGGAATGTCCAGAGGGAAGTCTGTGATTGGTTCCCTCAGCATCATGGGCGGCAGCAGCGGGCCTCCGTACGACCGCGCTCACGTGACCGGAGCTTCGTCCAGCAGCTCGTCCAGCACCAAGGGAACCTACTTCCCCCCTGTGAGTTCACATGACGTAACACTTCCTGTCAGTCATGTTGTCTTTTGTTTCAGCTTTATTGACAACATGTTTCCTCAGGAGAGCTGACGGGATCAGAGCTCTGATCACAGCTGATCACAGCTGATCACAGCTGATCACAGCTGATCACAGCTGATTTTCTCCTTTAGTAACACTTTATTTATGTTAAATAAACTGCATTATTCATTTGTGTTGAAACTGAAATGTATCCTTTTATTTTTCTTGTGTCCAGATCCTGAATCCTCCTCCGTCTCCTGCTACAGTTCGCTCTCAGTACACCATGGAGTTCGGTTATTCCTCCAACAGCCCCTCGACTCACAGGTCCTACAGGTACTCACGCCCCCTTATGACCCTGTAACGGGGTCTCGCATGTGGTTTGACATGTGATCAGAGGGCAGATTACAGCCTGCAGCACATGTGAATGTTTACAACAATCCCTCGACGTCACCAGAGCTGCTTCCTGCTTTCTGAGCGCCACGACTTCTCCATCTGAGACTGAAACATTTGTCTGCGCAGGAAAAGTGAACGTTTGTTTAGATTCTTTAGGAAACCAGTCATTTTATTCGTAGCCTTTATTCAGGAAGTTCGAACCAGAACAAACAGGGTCTTATTTCACTCACTGAGCCCACTGAAGGCCCCTGTTTCAGGGTTAGAACTGTGCGATGGACCATCCGACTGATCCACACAGTCACATTCACTCATTCATTTAAACCGAAGTCTCTGCAGGACGGCTGAGTTTGTCTTTTGAAACGTCTTCAGCTGAAGGTGCCAACTCTTCGAATGCTAGAAAACCACACAGAAGTAAATGTTTCTCATGCGTCCAGTTGAAAGTCAGCGTTTGGTTTTACTGAACACAGAAACAAAAGTTAAACAATCAGAAAGATGAAAACTGTTTTTATGTTATTGGTCATAATGTCGAGTTTCTCTTTTAGTCAAATTGATGTTTAAAGCAGTAAATTTGTGTCATTGGGATTCAGTCTCCTGACAGGAACCTGCAGTCAGCAGCTCTTAGCTTAGCTTAGCTTAGCTTAGCATGGGAGCAGTTAGCCTGCCTCCTCTCTGATGAACTGAGACAGGAAGTTTCTCCTCATGACGTCACTTTGTCGCTTCGTGCTTCTCTGAATGTTTTCTGATGAAGTGAAGCTGGAAACTGACAGTTTTTCTCTCTTTGTCTCTCAGCTATCGGCCCTACACCTACCGCCACTTCGCCCCTCCCACCACGCCCTGCAGCACCGACGTGTGCGACAGCGACTACACGCCGGGACGACGGGCGCCCCTCAAGTCCGGTGCCAACGCCGCCAAGGGCTACACCAGCGACCTCAACTACGACTCGGAGCCTTTCCCGCCGCCGCCGACGCCCCGCAGCCAGTACCTGTCGGCGGAGGAGAACTGTGAGAGCTGCCCGCCGTCGCCTTACACCGAGCGCAGCTACTCGCACCACCTCTACCCGCCGCCGCCGTCACCCTGCACGGACTCCTCGTGAGCCAAACCCACTGCCCCCCCTCCCCCTCCGCACAGCTCCGCCCCCTCACTGTAAATAGCAATTGTGCATAAATGAGGTTAAAAATGGGAAAGAGAGACTGATGAACCGGAGGAGACGAGGACAGAAAAAGGAGAAAAAAGAGAAACCGGAGCTGCAGAACATTTGTACATTGAAAAAGAGAAAAAGCATATTTATATATTTTCTATACAGTGTTTACTGATAATGCCATAGAGGTTTGTATTAAGAATTTGTACATTTTTTAAGAAAAAGGTTTTATTGAAATCATCACAGATATAAGTTGCCTTAAACCAGGAGAAAAAGAGGCTGAAGGACAAAAAGCACACGATGAAAAAGCTGAACAGCGGGACGTTTTAACTTATCTGATGCCAAATATGAAAAACATCAGCAGCTCCAGGACGAGGCCCCCCCCCCCCTTGGCTCGGCTCGGCTCGGCTCGGCTCGGCGGCCATCTTGGCTGTAGTTACCATGTCAGCTGGATCAGGAGCGGCCAGAGATGAAGCAGCGGCAGAGAATGTGGGTCTTTGGTTTGAATTTACCTCCTCATCATCGACGGATCAGTTCGTGGGATCGTGTCTGTGCCGGATGTGAGTCATGTGATCGATCGTGAAAACCAGAAGCAATAACGCTACGAGGCACATATTCACGTCATCGATCGGAGCGGAGGCCGCAGGTGATGAAACGCTACGGAGGCCCTGAAGGGACGGCAGACAGGCGACGCCATCGGCCGCTCTGAACCTCGCCGCGCTGATCGAACCATCCAGACAAACTCGGTCCAGATGTTTGGTCCCCTCCGGGCCTCCGTACGAAACACTAAGACATCTGTCCGGTAAACGTCGACGATCGGCCGGATGACTCGCACCCATCAGATCATCGTGATGTTCAGACAGGATTGAAACCAAAACGTACGCTTGTGTTTTCTCATCGACGCGTTCTGACTCTGTGTGTGTGTGTGTGTGTGTGTTTGTGTCCACACACACACACACACACACGGCGCTCGTTCTCCTCCACGCTCTTCGTTCCGCTGTCGGTTCTTCTCTCCTCGTTCTCGCATGTGGAAGCAGCGTTTCCCACAAAGAACACGATCTTGTGCCTGACCAGTTCCACGTCTTCATGTCCTTCTGTATTTTTTAAGTTGTTGTGACTTTGAGGAAAAAAACACAAAGGAAATCCAGTGCCCACTAAATGCTATATAGTATTTTTGTACCACATATTGTGTAGATAACGTATTTATAAGCTATATAGAAAATCATGTAAATCTATCCATTGAATTCTTGCAGTACTTTTCATTCCGTCTTTTTTTATATTGCCTCATTATATTTTTCTACAGATTATCACTCCAAACGTACGGCGACAATCTCAGATCAGTCAAATTGAAGAACATATCCAGGTTTTTAGTGTCTGTTCGTGTAAAGTCACTGATGTTTGAAGAACTGTTGTGCCAAAATAATCTTTTCTAAGCCGTGTGGAGGCGGAAGAGTTGGGACCAGAAGAGAAACCCGAGCGAGGCGGCATCCGTTCTGTTGCCTTCACGCTCGTCATCAGTCTGATTGTTTGAAATCTGTTCTTGTCTTTGTGCTTCTCGTGACGACTGGAAATCTATTTTTTCAAGCTGACTTGTTGCGTCGTCGTCTTTTCGTCATCGAACGCTCCGTTTGTTGTTGAGCTTCTGAGGAGAAAAAACAACACCAGCATGAATCTGACAATCTGAACGTTCATCTCATCGGTTTTATTGGTGTAAATGTTTCTGTTGGCTTTCAACAACATTTGATGTCTTTCTTTAAACACTAATTCCTAAAAAAAAACATCCGTCTTAATGAGGCATTTTACTCTCGGGAGACATTTTTAGTTAAAAAAACAGGCAGAAAAAATTTGTCTCGTTTTCAGTAAATTTTCCCACATTTGAAGAAACGTTAAAATCCTAGAAAGAAAAATTCGTAAGAGTCAAAGTGGTTTATTGACGTGTTGAAAGCAAAAATCCTTTTTTTTATTCTTTCAAAATAAAAATGTTCTTCCTCCTGAAACTGGAAAAAAAATCTGGTTGAAAGTGGAAACTATCTGTTAAAACTTTCAGTGCAGATTTTCAGACTTTTGATGTTTTGGACACATTAAGGTCAGTAATAATAAATACGTCAGATAACCAGTCCTGATATTCAGTCTTTGGCATATTATCATTATTATTATTATTATTATTGTTTAAAAAAATCGAGATTTTTTCACCTTTTTTTAAGAGATTTTGCTCATTAGGACGCAGACAGGTTGACTTTTACTGAGGAAATGAGACTCAGAAACAGAATCACACCGAAGTTCAGAGAGAGAATTCAGTTTTCGTTTCGCCATCAAGTGCAAACACACGACAGAAACCTTTAACACGAGTTACAGCTGTTAATGTCTTTGCACGAGTTAACAAACTGGTGAAGTTGTTTTTGGTGAACAAGTTTCAGTGATGAGACTCCGAAGATGATCTCTGCCTCCAAGAAATTTGGGCAGAATATATTTGCAGAAACTAACGCGTGTGTGCACAAACTCTAAAAACATATTAATGGACTTGAGGGGCCTCCATAGAATAAACTGCCAGTGATGAAGGAGGAATAATTTCACCACACTGACTCCAGTATTCTGCTCACGGAGAGAAAAGCATTTCAGACTTTGTAATGTGGAGCTTTTTTTTTTTAATCTGAACAGAAAACCAGTGACGATGACAAAAGTCCAGAACGTCTCTGAAGGGTACAGAAATACAGTTTGTTGGCTTCCTGCTGCCTCCATACATTCTCAGCTTATGTCCACACCTGTCAGCCAGCTGAGCTACCTGTGGTACAATCACTTGTCTACACGTCCAGGTGTGTTTTTTTTAGGCCACCTGCACAAAAAACGCATGAAATCAAAGCATCTGTGGGAGATGTTCTCATTCTCCAACTGCACTTTACAGGTCTTTTATTTTTTTACATGATTTCTGGTACAAAACTTCATAGTTTGTCGTGCAGCTGGAGCAAAGTTGTGTACGGTGGACGTTTGGGTCGAGTGTTTAGAGTCCAAGACGATGACTGACTCAGTGCAGAGGAGGTTTCTGACTCTGAAAGTCTGTTTGGTGTCAGGAAACTTTCCGGGTCAATCATTCCCTCACTGTGCCGATTTTTTTACCCTTGAATTAATGATTTTTACAGTTTTTCTAAAGACTTGATGATGATTCTCTTTGCTCTCTCCTCCTTTGGAGCATCATCTGTTTCTATGAAGAACTTTGGTGAACTGGATCAGTCAGTTATCCTTTAATTCTTTTGTGTAAAATGTCAAGATGGCCAAAATATTGTGTTTAAGACAAAATCCATTCGTTTCAGACGACGCTCTGAAACTGTTCAATCAGTGAACTCCCGGAGAAAAAACAGTTCATTACAGACAGGAAATATAAACTGAGTCAATTTAAGTTCTTTGGGATAAACGGAATGAATTCGGTTGTGAGAATCTAAACGAGGGAATAAACAGGAAAATAAAATACTAATTACCGGTTTGTAGGAGAGCATAAAGTTGAAATCTCTGTTTAAGTCTTTTGTTTATTTTCCTTAAACAACATCTGAGTTTTTCACTTCAGCATTTTTTTCACATCTTTTGAAAAATCTTGAGACAAATTTTCTTCAAACTTTGAAACATTTTGCCAAATGTCTCAGAGTTCATTTAAAGTTTTCTTTTCGACCTCGGTGCTGCAACCTAACGTCAGTCGGTACAAATCAGTTTTTTCAGTCGGTACCGGACCTTCTGCACTGAGAGAATGGTTTTCCTCCTGACTCCTCTGAGGCTTCGCAGGCAGAAATGAGACAACTCAAACTTTAAAATGTGAACAAGACGCTGCGGTGTCTTTATGTTTGGTTCTTCTCAGAGTTCAGACGGAGCTTTGGCTT
Organism: Acanthurus lineatus; assembly: GCA_029814665.1. Taxonomy (NCBI): domain Eukaryota; kingdom Metazoa; phylum Chordata; class Actinopteri; order Acanthuriformes; family Acanthuridae; genus Acanthurus; species Acanthurus lineatus. The sequence goes on from JAPZDV010000015.1 coordinate 18,681,367, forward strand.
GAAATGGACATTTTGTACAGATTGTGACGAACGTGGTTTTAAGGGTCAAAGGAAGTAGAAATGTAAAAAAGATTGAAAAAGTCATTTAAAAAAAAAAAGCACTTTTGTCTCCAGGTCCGACAGGAAAACAAGTTTGTGTCGTCGTTTTTGGAAATGTTGTCCTTCATTCGTTTTGCTCTCATGGTGCTTTACGAGGACGTTTGTGGAGATGACCAACATTTGGTTCGTCGTGTTTGTTTAATTTCCACTAACTTTCTGTTTTTTTTATAAGATGACTGCTTTACCTGTAAACCAGAGTATCAGATGGACCTGTACAGCCCATCCAGCTGCCACCATAAGCTGTTGTAACTCATGAAATGCTGATTTTTTTTCTTTTGTTAAATATAAAGTGAGTGAACTTTTAAAACAAGGTGTGTGTGCTGATTTATTGCTGGATGGAATTTTGTGTATTAAAACTATTGGTGTCATAACAGTAATTTAATGTTTGCAGTATAATTACTAAGATGGCAGCATTGGTCTTGAGAAAAACGGCACAATCAATACAAACTTACAAACTATCAATAACTGAAAGGTCTGAGTTTAACATCCTGAAGAAAAAACAAAAGGTATCTCGATTTCAATCAAATAATATGATGACAGGTTGTTTTTCAGTACAAATACAAATACTTATCTAAAAAAATCAAACCTTAAAGCTAAAATAATAAAACTTTTGTAGTTTTTATGTGGTTTTATGTTGTAATTTCGGCAAAAGAGCAACCAGTCTAAATTATTTATATTTTAGTATATAGCATACTAAACTTATTAAATTTAAATGAGTTTAAATTAATTAAATCTTTCTCTGTATGTATGAAATTCATTTATTCCTCATATTTGTAACTTGAATTAGCTGAATTCAAATTAGGTTGGTTTAATTTTCTGAAATATCGCTAATTATATACCGTAATAACTTATCACAGGTATGAGTGAGCACAATTTGAACAACGTAGCTGTTCTTTCCACGAAATTAAAAACTGATTTTCCTGAAATAAATGTTTTCATTTGCAGTTGTAGGTGCGAAAAAAGCAGAGAGCAAGAAAAACACTTAATTGTCAGTAATTTTTTCCTTAAATAAGTATCTAAGAGAAACGCGTGATATTAATCTGCCGCTGCCTCTTTGAGTATTACGGTAACTGGAAAACACGCCCCTTTTCCTCACCGAGCGCGCTGACTGGACCGCTCCCGTCACATGACCAGGACAGCGGAAGAAGAAGACTCCGCAGCAGAAAGCAGGGTGAGGAAATAAACAAAATAAATACGGTTCATTTAATGCGAGAAAGGAAACACAAAGACACTAAATTCAGCCTCGGCGTTTTAAAGGTCGACGTTTTAATGAGCGGAGCTCGTGTTCTGTGGCAATTTAAGAGTTTAGCTGCCGAGCACGACGGAGGTTTAAATGATCGTGTTTGGTTCCGATTCCAGTGAAAGTCAGAGCCGATATCCGCCTGTAGAGAGAGAGGAGACAGAAAGCAGCTCACACACACCGACACGTTAGCTGGTTAAACCAGACTGTCACTAACTCCGCTGCTTCTGCTCGTGTGTGAGCTAACGTTAGCTGCTTTCGATATCGGCTCGTCGGTGACGCCGCGGCGGCGGAGCTCCCGGCGCGTCTCGGTGCTCGGTGACGGCCGGTTGAGCAGGAGGAGCGGGTTCAGCTTCGTTAATAGACCGTAAAAATCTGCTGTATCACTTCCACGTCACGGTCATTTAGATCACAGCAGAGGTTTTTATGTTTGAGGCCTGAAACGGGAATTTCCCACCGACGGACCGCGACGTCATGGTTGCGCAGTGACGTATGAACGACTTGCAGGCAGAGAAACGCGTTACTTTTGTAATCTTTACTTTTATATTTTATCTCATTATTACTGCGTATGGAAAATAATCCCCATAACATTAAGAAATAAATCGAAATGAATAATGTAAAATACTCTAACAAAATACAATGTGATGGGAAACATTAAAGAACGCATTAAATACATTATAAAGACATTAACTCTGCATTTGATTGCATTCATTTATTTAATGTAATTTTTATACATATAAGAACATTTAACATAAAGCCCATCAAATATATGAAGCTAAGGGAGCAAATGTAAAAACTACACATGTCAAAGTCTGAAAAATGAGACACAGGAACAGTTTATTTCAGGAGTTCAGGACATGACGGGACTGTTTGATTAACCAGCAGCAGCAGAGAGGAGAGCGATCAGTGAGCTGTTTTATCTTCTGCTAGAGCTGAAATGAGAAGTTAGTTACATGAGAAAGCAGGAAGTTAATTAGCAGCTTCTTTAATGAGTCACTCAGTTTCTGTGCTTTCAGGATCGTTTGCAGCCGTCAGGATGCAGAGCACCACCAACTACCTGTGGCTCATCTCAGACCTGCTGGGTCAGGGAGCAACGGCCAACGTGTATCGCGGCCGACACAAGGTAAGAGCCAGCACCAGGCTCACCTGAGCTGCTGTCCCCTCAGGTGAGCCTGGAGGAGTGAGAGCCAATCTCTGAGCACGACTGTTTCATCGATGTTACATCAAGATGAAGAAGAACTTTTCAGATATTCAGATCGAAAAGAAAAAACTCAATTTGTCCATAAAATGTTTCTCTGCTCATTTTTCACGCACTTCGTCAGCAGTTTACACTTTAAATTTTGACTGAGATTAAAAATATTACAGAACGTTAAGTGTTTTCCAGCAACCTGAGCCTGTGACCAGTTCATCCGGTGTGACTCTTTATTTCAGAAGCATGAAGGGCTCAAAGTCACCAGTAATGAACTTGTACATTAAAAAAAGCAATAAAGCATGGAGAAAACATGTAAATTATTATTATTAATTTCATTTTCCTTCTTTGTTCTTATCCTGATAATCAGTCCACGGGCCTGCTTGGCGTCACAGGCTGCGACTGTGTGAATTATTAGCAGAAATATTTGTACATGTGTAAATATTCTGTTAAATGCTAAAAATGCTCCACTGAACACTCAGAGTCTCACAGAGCAGCTCGCAGACGAGGAGCCACTTCCTGTTTGGTTTACGATGAAAGTGAAATAAAGAAAAGAAACGTTAGCGGAGAACAAACGAGTCCGAACAGCTGAGAACTCATTTTCAAAGTTTGAAG
>JAPZDV010000015.1:18695597-18706616 GCA_029814665.1 Acanthurus lineatus
AGAGAGAGAGACAGACAGACAGACAGACAGACAGACAGAGAGAGAGACAGAGAGAGAGACAGGCAGAGAGACAGACAGACAGACAGACAGAGAGAGACAGACAGAGAGACAGGGAGACAGAGAGAGAGAGACAGGCAGAGAGAGAGAGAGAGAGAGACAGACGGACAGAGAGAGAGACAGAGAGAGAGAGACAGAGAGAGAGAGCAGCTCGTCACTGTGTGAAGGTCGACGAGCAGAAACTCACTCATTCATAACATTCACTCGCTCATCTGATCCTCGGCAGCACAAACAGGCAGGAGACAGAAGAGGAGGAGGAGCAACCAGCCGTTCATGTCAGAAATCATCAGAGTCGCCTCTGATGGTGATGAAGGTGATGATGAAGGTTTTCAGTCCTGAGGTGACCCGCTGAAGAACCAGATTCACTCCTGATTCGCCCGAAATAATTCAGTCTGATTCATATTTATAATATTTTCACATTTATAGGAAAGAGAACTTGTCTGGATGCTTTAACACAAGAACAAAAACAAAAGCAGAAAGCAGTGAAGAAGAGCAGAAAACACACACACGTCTCTTTGTTTCTGAATGTTTTTCAAACTCTTTGCGTCGCCTGGTCGCTGAAATGTCTCAGAAAAATAAAATCACCAAGCGGCTGAAATTATCTCCGCACAAACACGACTGACTATGGATTTGAAAGAAAAACTCTGGTTGGGTAGAAATGTAAAGTTTGTCCTCAGGGGGGCGCCACAGCAAAGCGTGTATGTGCTATGCTAACAGCCAGCTGGCATGAAGCTAATTAAGAGTTAAATTATAGAAGAAGAAATTATTGCAGGAACCTCTGAAATAAAAAATACTCTTACGTTAATTAAAAGCTCTATTTATTGATCAGCGAGTCTGTTTCTGGTGAAAATTCGTCTACAGATCGAAGTTTAAATCAAAACCAGCAGAAGAAGAAGAAGAAGAAAATCCAGGAAATACAGTTTTTTATGAGTCCAGTTTCCTTTAACGTTAACAAACAATTATTTTGATTTTTATTTATTTTTCCTTTACTGCTCAAAAACAAGTGATATACTTTGTTTAAACTTACAGGAATGAAACTTAATGACTTTGGACTGTTGGAGTAATAGATTACTCCTGCACTTGCAGTAAATCTGAAGTAAACCATGAAAGGGGGCGGAGGGGACTTCACTCTGCGTTTCGGACCCCAAAACCGGGTTTTCCGCCCCTGTTCGCCCTCCGGCAGCTCCGCGGAGAACACAGACAGACAGACAGACAGACAGACAGACAGACAGACGGACAGACAGGTGGACAGATACGATGACCAAACAGCCATGATGTGTGCTGCCTTCACGGACTCACTCCTCCCCCTCCTCCCCCCTCCTCCCGCAGTGAATCACGGACAAACAGCCTCATGAAGCGGTTCTTCCTGCTCGGCGGTGAACCGGTGAGTCCGCCTCTCAAAAGCAACATTTAACCCTAAAAAACGCTTCACCGACCGGACTGGTTTACACCGACACACCGGCGGCCGCTGGCGCGTCACCGTGTCCGTGCTGGTGTCGGTGGTTTGTCGGTGGTTCGGCCTCGTCGCTCCGTCTCCATCCGTGCGCCGCCGCGCTGGTCCGGATGCGGCAGCAGACGCGTCGCGGAGGCCGGACTCCTGAGCCTCCGTCACCGTCGGTTCCTGCTGGATGGATCGGAGGTTTGTGAGGCGGAGGATGAAGATGAGAAGCTCGGATGAAGAACGGAAGGTGAGAAGAAAACGGTTTGTGTGTTTTTATGTGGAAACCATCACACTTCGCTCGCAGGTTGGACTGAAACGCGCTCCGTCGAGCTGCAGGTGTTGTTTTCCAGCAGGAGCGCGAGTAAAAGTACATTTACTCAAGTACTCAGTAAGACGCTGTGATGCTCCTGAAACTCGATCGTTTCATTTTACACCTGAACGTGTCAGATCCTCCTGAACAGGTGAGAAATCCGGTTTCCGTCCTCAGTGTTTTTCCACGAGAAGCTTCAACTCTTCAGCGAGACCAGGTTTATTTAGAGGGGCCTGTGTGTGTGTGTGTGTGTGTGTGTGAGTGTGTGTGTGTGTGTGTGAGTGTGAGTGTGTGTGTGTGTGTGTGTGTGTGTGAGTGTGTGTGTGTGTGAGAGAGAGAGTGTGTGTGTGTGTGTGCAGGGAAATTTCTGTTTGTGATCACTGAAGATGTAAACATGGTGCGTTTACGGACTGACTCCAGGCCTCTGAGCAGTAACATGTACTCTGTAACGTAATCCAGCAGAGTAACGCAGGGAGTACAGACGGAGTACAAACCTGAGGTCCTTTGAACTGGAACAGATCTGAAACTGAGTCCGAACCTAAAAATAATCAATGGAAAATTAATTGATGAATATTATTTATACTTCTACTTCACTACATCCCAGACTGAAGCTCTGTACTTTCTGCTGCAGTACAGTTTTATGAATGTGTACATTTACTCAGTTAGTTACTCGAGTATTTTAGTTCCTGTTGTTTTAAACCTGAACTGAACATCAGATCATAAAATGACTCTTCATTATTTTCTGAGTCATGAAATGTTGCCTTCAAGTGTTCGACGCGTTTCACAGCTTTTGTGACTCACACACATTAAACTTAGACATTTTCATTTGTGTGTGTGAGTGTGTGTTCAAGTGAGTGTGTGTGTGTGTGTGAGTGTGTGTGTGTGTGTGTGTGTGTGTGTGTGTTCTCCCGGTCTCACCGGTTCACCTGCTCCTCATCAGTCAGGATGGAGGGATGCGGTTGCTAAGGGGAACCTGGAGGTAAACACAGCTTCTCCCTGACGGCTTCACGTCTTTAATGGTCGGCCTCAGAGGAGATCCTGATCTCTGCTGGTGGATCTCAGAGGAGATCCTGATCTCTGCTGGTGGACCTCAGAGGAGATCCTGATCTCTGCTGGTGGACCTCAGAGGAGATCCTGATCTCTGCAGACACTCGACTGGATCCCAGTGAAGGATTAATGAAATCAGGCAGCAGCTCTGAGCTCTCCGAGGACGACTGACGGCGACACATGAAGCATCACTTCCTGTTTGAAACGGTCAACATGTGGTTCTTGTTGTCACGTCCGTCAGCTGGTTCTGGTTCTGGGTGGATGGACATCCAGCGCTCGATCCCTCTGTTGAAACCTGTGTGGCTCGTGTGATTGGTTGATCTCTAACGGTGCTGCTGTGTGTTTGTGTCCTCAGCTCCCCCCCGGCGCCTCTCTGTAGTGATGGTGTACGCCCGGTCGTCAAGCAGCGCTAGTGTCAGTCCCTCCCTGCTCTCTCCGTCTCTCCCGTATCAGATGTCATTAAACTACTCTGAGGGAGGGAACTCGACTGTCCTGGCAACCTCACCCACGACTCCCCTCTGCAGCCTCGAGGACCCGCCCCCCGGCTGGTCCAACGGGACCGTCGTCTCCTATGAGCTCACGTCGGGCGAGGTCGCCGTCCTGGGCCTGGTGTTCGGCGTGCTGTGGCTGGTCTCCATCCTGGGAAATGCCCTCGTCTGCCTGGTCATCCACCGGAGCCGGCGCACTCAGTCCACCACCAACTACTTCGTGGTGTCCATGGCGTGTGCAGACCTGCTCATGAGCCTCGGCTGCGCCCCCTTCATCCTCCTGCAGGTCGCCGCAGGACGATGGCCGCTGACCGCCGCCGCCTGCAAGGCTGTCCGCTACCTGCAGCACCTCTGCCCGGGCGTGCAGGTCTACGTCCTGCTCTCGATCTCTGTGGACCGCTTTTATACCATCGTCTACCCCCTCAGCTTCAAGGTGTCCAGGGAGAAAGCCAAGAAGATGATCCTGGCCTCGTGGCTGTTCGATGCCGCCTTCGTGTCTCCCTGCCTCTTCTTCTACGGCTCCACGTCTGCAGGCGGCAGTCACTGTGACTTCTTCCTCCCAGACAGCTGGGGCAGTATAGCTTACGCTGCGGTTCATCTCCTGCTGGGTTTTTTGGTCCCGGTGGTGCTGGTCGTGTCGTTCTACCAGCGGGTGGTCCGCTACATCTGGAGGATCAGCGCCGACGGCCACACGGTGCGCCGGACGATGAACATTGTCCCACGGACTAAAGTCAAGACCATCAAGATGTTCCTCATGCTCAACTCGGTGTTCTTCCTCACCTGGACGCCCTTCTTCATCGCCCAGCTGTGGCACCCGAGGGAGTCCGATGGGCCCAGCAGGCAGGGGCTGCTCTTCTTCACGGCCATCGCCTGGATCTCCTTCAGCTCCACGGCGTCCAAGCCGACCTTGTACTCTGTGTACAACGCGAACTTCAGGAGGGGCATGAGGGAGACCTTCTGCATGTCGTCCATGAAGTGCTACCGCAGCAACGCGTACACGATCACTGCGAGCTCTCGAATGGCCAAAAAGAACCACGTGGGGGTGGTGGACATCCCGGTGCAGGCGAAGACGGTCACCAAGGACTCCGTTTACGACACGTTCGACCGAGAGGCGAAGGAGAAGAAGGTGGCCTGGCCCACCAACGCCAACCCTCCGAACACTTTTGTCTGAGTGACTTTGGACGGTTTTAAAACTGCAAACACACAAAATGAACTTGTTTGAATTTTGTCCTTCAGCAGCACAACGCTAACCCTGTTTCCAACCCAGACTGAAGCCCACCGGTGTGTTCGGTCCGTGTGAAGGGCTTTTCTGACGAAACACACCCTCTGGCAGCCATGTTGGAGGTTCTGATCAGCTGTGAACGGCTGGCCGTTTTTATACTCCACATCTGGATCACAGTTTGTTTCTGTGCTGTGTGTGACGCATCAGATTCTGTGTTTCGATGATGTCAGCCTGTTAGCTAGCTCACCGTAGTCTGTGGCCCTCTGTTGGTGACCCGTCGTGATGCATCTGGTTTGCTGCAGTGATGGATGTGGTAGAAGCTAACAGTAGTCGTAGCTGCTCGCCTCATGTTGGACATCAGATGCTTCGCTGTGTTCAGAGTGACGGTGAGGTCGTGTTAATGTGAGCCGAGCCGAGTCGGCGCTAACGTCCCGGAGACTGCTGAGCTGCAAAGTGGGAGGAAAAACAAAAGTCACTTCATGTTTTCTTCTGGGCAAATCAGAGCAAAACATGAACTAATGTTAGTCAATTTGAAAAATCTGATTAAAGATCAAATGATTAAAGAGCGAAAGAGGTCAACTGAGACTTCTGACGTACAAACATCCAATCAGATTCAGCGAAACCTGGGTTTTATTCAAAAATTCAAACATGAAATTTACGTTTAAATGAGTTTCAAGTCCCAGTTAAACCAGTAGAGACTCACTTTGCATTAATAATCGTGTGAATCTGCAGTTTTCAGAAACAGATGAAACTCTGCAGCTTCCACATGAACGTGACTCCGGGCTGATTCACCTGCCGGCTTCTCACCTGTCTCTGAAAGAAACGCTCACATTGTTTGATGAAACTTTCTGTAAACTGTCGTTTCACCGTGACACGAATGTCCGTGATGTCCGTGATCAGTTCGAACACGAGTTTCCGACATGTGGCTCCAAAAACTTTGCTGTGTGCAAATAAATGATTGTTTTAGCATTTTGAAATAGATTCAGTAAAACCAGCAAAAAGCAAAGATGTGAAACGTCTCGATGTAATTTTTGTGCTGAAGTTTTCTTTTTTTATTCACGTGGTTGTTATTTTGATTGATTTCTGACTCTGAGACAGGATCAAGTTTTCTGCGAGTCTCGCTGAGCTGAAGAGTCTCGAGGATTCTTTGAAATCCTGTTAGAATAAAACGAGAGTGAAGAAAGATCCTAACGGACAGAAACAAACGCAGATCAACAAGGTTTTTCCTCTTTGAGTATTTTTTTAATGTTTTTTTTAATCTTGATATGAATCAGAGGTCACAAACCATCAAACTGACCGACTTTGGACTCGACTTTAAGATGTTTAACAAGAAAAAATCACAAACATTTTGGAAGAAATATTTTGATAACGAACCCTTTTTGTAGCTGCCGTTTAATTCAAACTGATTTGACTTACCTGCAGATTTTTGACAGGTGTGCCCTTCAGGTGCTCAGCTCGTCAGTGAGGATAATTCAGACCGCAGCTCATCACAGAGACACAGCGAACAAAAGCACAGCTGTTTTCATGCCCTTTGACGGATTTGTTAAGATTTGTTCAAATAAAAAAAATCACATCCTGATGGTGTTTGATAAAAGATTCGATCTTAACAAACTTAACTCGATAGCTTTTGTTTGATTTATATAACCTGACGGTTTAGAAAACACCTGGAATGAGACGTCGAATCTGCTGCAGCATTAATTAGCTGTCAATCAAGTTAGCTCGCGTGTTGGTTCATCGTTACGTCTGTGGTCAAGAATCAACTTCAGACCGTCGATCTGCAGCAGGTTTCAGTTTAACTCTGTTAAACCAGGTGTCACTCAGGTGTTACAGGAACTGTACCCACAGTGACCTCTAGTGGGGATTAGTGGGTTTACACAGCAGCTTGTGAGACGCTTCCTTTAGTCAAACACTTTTATTTTTCTTTGACAAACAACATTTCAGACACAGTTATTGTTGCAAAGCCTACGATCATCCAACAAAGTGCTTCTGCCAAATTCAACAAAGTGCACGTTTTCACCGGGAGTTTCATCTCGCGGTGACAAAAACACGGAGCTTCAAATTCAGAAAAGAAAACCAAAGAAACATTTGCAGTGAAACAAAGTGATGACAAGCTAAAGATCTGATTCATCAAAAACATCCAACTCAGACTCAAAGACACCACTGCATGACTGGATTCTGTGACCTCTGACCTCTGACCTTTATTTTAATGCCATGACAGGACGGCTGTCGACTTTTCAGACAGAATCAGTCAGTTTAGTCGGTTAGATTCAAAGCTATAATGTGGAACTGCAGTGAGATTTATGCGTCTAACATTATGAAGGGCTGTCCAAGATTAAACTTCAGCCGCACATGTCAGCTTAATGTGTTTATGTTCTGAAAAACAGTCAGTCAGTCAGTCAGTCAGTCAGTCAGTCAGTCAGTCAGTCAGTCAGTCACGTGACGTATAAATCCAAATAAAAACAAACCAGGATCTGCTGGCCTCATCATGGCTAAATGACGTTAACATCAAGAGAGAAGGAGAGACGAGATAAAGTGCAGGTATTTTAAATCCTGAAGAGTCTGTTGCAGAAACACCAGCTGCTGGTCAGAAACGTCAGGGATCTTCACGTTTAGACTCAGTGGTTAGCTAAAGGGTTCGAACTCTTCCTGTGAAGGTTTGTTCTCCACAAACAGGACTGAAGATGGACTTTTCATCTGAGTTCACTGAGTTGTGAGAAATCTGGTTGAAAAAGTAAAGAATCTGTGGTTTAGTGTTATCATAGAACGATTTTCTGAATAATTCAGGTAGAAATTTACCAGAATAATAAAATAAAATTATCAGCTACACACAGGGGGTTTCAACAGGAAAGGAAAGTAAAGGTGCTTGTTTTTATGAGTCATATAGATGCAACAGATTTAAACTGAAATGGTTTCATAACCTGTTTAAAGTTCTTCGTAGAGAGTTTCAATAAAATTCTTTGTTGTCAGTTTCTGGTTTTGGGGGGAAGTTTTCCTGGGCTGTAAAAACTCTGAACGAGATGAATTTAATAAACTGAGTATTAATAATTTATGACTGTCTGATTGACTGAAAAGAACCCAGAAACCCAGTTTGTGTTGTACAGGAAATGAGCAACATGTGTTCATTTCTAAACTTAAACTGATCTGAAAACAGTAAAATGAAAATGTTTGCGATCACGTCCACATATGCAGCGTCCTGTGTATCTGTGAAGCTCAGCTGTCAGAGTTTAGCTGGAATAAGCAGGAAGTGTAGAGAATAAAAAGCTTGTGAGCCTGTAACACTGACTCTCTGAGACTCGTCTGCAGGTTAGCTTGTTAGCTTAAGCTGTTTGTAAATGAAGGACGCAGCAGCGGTTTCACTCCAAAGCCTTCACGCCATCAGTCTCTGTCCTCCGTCACAGCGTTTATTAGCCCTGACCGCTGCTGCTGATGCTGTTCTTGCTGTTCTTTGACGTCTTGGTGCTGCTGCCACCTTGGGGCATTTTCTGGTCGTCTCCGGTCAGCAGAGCTTTGATCTCGGAGGGGATTTTCCCCTGATCCATGGCTGAACACCACTGCTTGTACTGGAGGAGAAAAACAAGGTGTCGACAAAGAAAAAAAGGGATGTGAGGAACAAAAACTCAGAGCTTTAACCATCAGCTGCTCGTGAAAATGGTTAAAGTGAAAATTTCAAGCGTGTGTCTCAAAGTGTTTGGAAATCAAAGCCTGTATGAAGTTAAATTTGTTTGTTTACAACAAGCACATGACCAAAGTGTTTGTTTACCATCTCCAGCTCCTCCCGCAGGGCGCAGATCGCTCTCTCCTTACTGGAAACCAGTTCCTCCAGGTACTGGTATCGAAGCTTCTTCCTCGCTCTGCACTCTCTCGCACTCTGACGGCTTCGCTCCAGTTTGGCCTTCAAGTCGATTTTTGCAGGTTTGCGGCCTCGTTTTCCAGGTTTCTTCACTTTACCAGCCACCATCTGACAACGCAGACAACACAGTGAGATTTCTCTGACCAGAGTTACCGAGCACACCCAGAATCTGTGATGGTTACCTATGTGATGCTCATCAGGTCGAGTTTCATTAAATCCATTTAAATCAAAACATAAAGGGCAGGAAAAAACTGCCCACCACTCTCATAACTGCTTCCCCTCACATCAGCTCAGCTGTTGTTGTTTTACCATCCTAATATCACAGACTTTATGACAGAATGAAATTATCACAGTCTCAGTTTCAGCATAAAACCAAAATAAAAATGATTCATTTTGCGGTACTTTTCTGATTTTTCATTTTTAAGATAACAAAGACAACACATACAATGTTTGACCTCATCAGTTTAATAGATTTTTGTAGGAAGATGCTTAAATTGAATTTGATTTAAGGTTTGAAACGTTTCAAACAGGTTGCGATGGGAAACAAAAGACTACGGAAGTTGTGAAATTCTCCCAAAAGCCCACAATATTTTTGCATTAGACTTAGCCTTTTAGCCTTTTAGCCAATAATATCTGTGTTGAATAATAACTGTCAGCCAGCAACTATAATAAAAAAATATTTTTAAAAATGCCACAGTAAACAAATGTGAAGGAGGCGCAGCGGAAGCAAAACAGAAAGTGGAGGATAAAACAACGTAAAACAACGTTAGCCGTGAGTTAGCGGAAGCTAACACGTTACAGTAACGAACATCAGGACTTATTTATTTTTCATTGATACACGCAGTAATCTGTATTCAGAGAAATCACAAAGAGACTGCATGAAGCTAATTTAGCAGGCGAGTTATATCGGAAAAACGCCTTTTAACAAACCATTTGAGCCAACGTTTAATTAGCTCACTAATTAATTTATTTCTGACCTGGAAGCAAAAGACGCGACGTTATTTATTGCTAACGTTAGAGTACAAGCTGGCGTAGTTACAAATGTTAGCTAACGACAGATTAAGCTGAATAAAACCTCCATATTCTGACCCACCAGGTTCACAAGCTAGCATCCGTTAGCTCTTACCTTGTTATCATCCATTTTGTTGAGCGCTACCGTGCTGGCAGCTCAGTTAGCTCGCGTTAGCCACCGGAAGCTAACGAACAAGTTACGAGCAAAAACAAGGAAAAGGTGTTTGTGACAAAAGCTTCAGGTCAGTCCGCGCAAACAGGAACCACACGGACAAAAGCTGACCGAGACTGGCACGGTGATGGTGTTTACATTGTGTTTCCTGTTGACGTAACGTGGTGACGTCACTAATGCTCGCGATGTTTTTTTTTAAAAAAAGTCTTTATTGAAATATATGAACGCACAATATGCGATCACTGGGACAAAGAGAGAGAACATAAAAACAGCAAGAACGGTAAATTAAAATCAAAATAATGGTAAAAAGTTGGTAAAATAAATGTGAAAAGTGCGTTTGAGCCCCACGTGACCTGCAAATATATAAACATTACGACATTTCCGGTATGATAAGATTAAATGAAGCTGTGCAACAAGTCGTCAAAATGCCCCACAGGAATAACACAGCGCTTTCTCTTGTTTGTGGTTTTAATTCTTGAGAAAAGTCTTGTATTCATGTCAGAGTGTTTAAAGAACAAAGTCTGTTTCCGGTTCCGGCCCGTGTGTCACTGATTAACCGGCTGTTGTCGGTCGAGCCGGTGAAGAAGTTCAGTGTCACAAAGGTTATTCTGAGGATAGCTGAAACATGGTCGTTACCGGGAGAAAGAGCCCGGTTGGCTCCGTCTGCAGGGCTGGTGCATGTTTTAAAATGTTCTAAATGTTAGCTGTTAGTTCATGAGCACATTTCAACCTTTAATCCATTCTGAAAACAGATTTTGAATGAGGAGAGGCACTGCTGGCAAAAATAGGCAGCTGATGTGTAATAAATTAGCATTTAACAACATTAAACAGCACTGACACCGTTCAGCTCTGGAAGCTCCTCTGATTTCATGGTTTAATAACAGCGAGTGGCTCTCATTAATCTGAACTGCAGCCACATGCTAAAAGTGGTCGCACGGTAATTATGATATATATTTTTTTAATTTTTTAATGTAAATGTTTTCCGGTGTGTCCTGAATTTTACTGCATGAACCAGATTGATATTAAAATAATATTAATGTTCACTAAATTAATATTTCTTGGTTTGAACTTGACTTTTTTTCCACTCTGAACTCTCCAAGTCAAGTAAATTGCCGTTTGTATGTGATTCCATAAATGTGGGGTTTAATATTTCGGTGTCCTCCATCTCTGAGCTTTGATCTTTTCACTCACATTAGTCAGTCTGAGTTAGCCATGCATGCTAATTGCTCCAGTATGAAAACCCTTTCAGTTTCCTTCTGTTTCCATCTCATCCATTGTTCTCAGCCTGCGGGCCGTCCTGTGACTGCAGGATCAGGATAGAAAACCTGCATGAGACTCAGCAGCAGCCGTCTCATGCAGTAATAATAATAATAATACATTTTATTTGGCAGTGCCTTTCACAGCATTCAAGGACACTTTAC
>JAPZDV010000015.1:18717119-18729573 GCA_029814665.1 Acanthurus lineatus
TTGCTGTTTCTCTCATTTTGTTGCCTCCGTCTGTCTCTCTCTCTCTCTCTGTCTCTCTCTCTCTCTCCCTCTCTCTCTCTCTCTCTCTCTCTCTCTGTCTCTCGTCCCGGGGTTTCGGGCTGCCAAGCACCATCAGAATGACATCATACCCGACTGACACAATGGGGCCCTTCATCCTCTGAGGTTCCTCGCCAGGCTGCGTCACTGCGCTGGACCGCCGGCCCGGGACGCCCAGGAGGAGGTGGAGGAGGCGGTGGGGGAAGAGAACTACAAGCAGGGAGGGAGGGAGGGGGGTGGGGGGGTGGGAGGGAAGGGAGGGGAGGTAGTCTGACATGTCGGAGCATCCTGTGGGACCAGGATCATGGTCCAAGTCCGGGTCGGGGACGCCGAGGCCCGGAGCGGTGCGGCCCATCGGGGCGGAGGCTCTGGTGGCCCTGCTGGAGGGGGGGCTGGACCGGGTGGTGCTGATCGACAGCCGGCCCTTCGTGGACTACAACGCCTCGCACATCCTGGAGGCGGTGAACGTGAACTGCTCCAAGCTGATGAAGAGGAGGCTGCAGCAGGACAAAGTCCAGATCGCCGAGCTGCTGCAGCACTCGGCCAAGAAGAAGGTAAACACACTGCAGAGCTTCACAGCAGGGGGTTCGGACTGTGAGGCGGCCGAGGGAGGGGGGCGACGCCGCTGGTCAGCCAGCAGGGGGAGCTGCAGCAGTGACACGTAGCTCGTCGACACTTGAGTCTCGTTCACACTGCAAACAAATCCGATTCGTTTCTCTTCTGTCCACACTGTCGTTGAAAGCGATCAGATCTGATTTGTTGTTCAAACATCAAACTCTGCACGGACCGTCTGCACCGGCTGCTGCGGTTACAACACGAACGTTTGTGGTGTTCTTCTTCTGTGGTGGTATCACGCCAAGGTTCAAGTCTGTGCACTGCCGTCTGTCTCTCCATCACATCGGTCGCTGTGTCGCGCTGCATGTGACGGACTGACGACGCGTCGGCAGAAATCAGATCTGAATCACTTTTCAAACCGCTTCCTGGTTCGGATCCGACTTACTAAAATCAGATTCCACGTAGTTTTTGCTGTTCAGACTTTGTAAAAACAATCTAGATGCAACATGAGCAGAATTTGGCAGCGTGAACGAGAGCTGAGATACTTCAGCAACATGTGACGTCAGATCGAAGCAGTTTGAGTCAAAATATTGTAAATAATTGAAACTGAAACAACTCAAAAAGTTTAGACGCATGAAGATGTGTTTGAATGTCTGCAGGTTTGAAGCTGAGTTGACAGACAGGAGTGCAGAGAGCCCAGCAGTGTGTGTCATGTGCACACACACACACCGTATTTAAAACACAGTTTAATGTGTCGTTCCTCTGCTGAACGTCGGCGTCCGACTCAACAACACTGTTTTTATCTGACAAAGAGGCTCCTCCCTCTGCTGTTCTCTTCCACTGGAACAACGTTTTCTGAGCGATTACGAGCTGTAATCAGTCTGTGAGGGAGAGAAAGCAGAGTTTCCTGGAGAGAGAACCAGCTGTACAGCAGCCAGACCAGAGAGCCAAACCCACCTCCCACCCCCACCTTCATCCCAACGCCGTCCTCACGGCGATGGTCAGATTAACAGCCTGCTGACGAGCTGAAGTGTCGTCACTTAGAAAGCAAAGTTATCAACACAAGCAGGACGAGTAGATCTGAAGAAAGACCTGAATGTTTGCAGCTTGTTTCTGTGTCACGTTCACTGACCGTTGGAGCATCCAGCCCCGCCGTTAACCTGTGTGATGGAAGTGAAACTATAACTGAATGAGATTTTCTCATTTTGCATTGAACTCGTGCACTCGTCCCTCTGAAGAGCCTGTCTCTCTCTCTCTCTGTCTCTCTCTCTCTCTCTCTCTCTGTCTGTGTGTTGGTGTTGCAGTTGGAGCTGCAGGGCGATCAGGAGGTCGTCGTGTACGATCAGAGTTCTGCAGATCCGGCTGCGCTCGGCTCCGACTCGTTCCTCAGCGTCCTGCTGGTCAAACTGGAGAGGAGCTTCCCCTCCGTGCACCTGCTGTCAGGTGAGTCTGGGTCCGGTCAGAAAGGTCCTGAGGCTGAGACGAGTCTAAGGGGATAAAACCAACCGCACTGAACTTTATTTCAAGCTTTATTATGTGTTCTCTCTTTCTTTCCATCCGGCACAAACGGCATCCATGTTGTCTTTCTCTGCTTCTGCTTTCAGTGCGATCACTTGTGATAAAGCTTTTCATTAGTTTGACCGACAGGCGGGTCGGCTGCTCTCGTCCTCCCGTCTTTCCACTGAGGCTTACGTTATGTAAGCATGATGTAATGCTGCGCTGACGACTCCACCCTCCAGCCGAGAAAACACGGAGGCCTCCGGGCTTCTTCCTAAAATCACTCGGTCAAAGGTTTAACAGTTACACAACGTGTAGCCGCTCGGGTCTGCTGTAAATAATGAAGAAGCTGCTGCTCGACTGCGACTCTGACAGAAGGAGAAGTTCACAGCACCAGGAACTGCAGATCTCTTCCTCTGTCAAACATTACCCATGAACCCACACTGCTGTTTACTCTGACTCAGTCACACACACACACACACACACACACACACACACACACACACACACAGAGGACCCGTCCTGCTGCTAAATGTAGATCAGTCCGCTGCTGAAAATAGTCCCAACAAATGCAGTTTCTTCCTGTTTGTGTCAGAAAAAATTTGTTTTACGGCAAAACAGTGAAAAACAAATCAACGTTACACCGAAACTTCCCCAGTTTGAAACTTCTGTCATGATTTTTTATTGCAAGTTTTCTGACGTTTCATTTTTCAATATGAAAATTAGTTTTTCTGTTTAAATGTTTTCATGAGCGTAAAAATCCAGAGCAGAAATCTGAGCTAAAACTAAAACACCCAAATGTGTTTTGGAATCCAAATGGTCCAAAATCTCAAAACTGACCTGTGAATCGTTTCTGCTTTTGTTTGAATAGATGCTTTAATTTAGCTCCATAAAAGATGTAGTTAAATAAATGAAAAACATGAAGATATAAATGTAATAAACATGGATATTTTTTCCAATATTTATTATAATTCTTGTAAATAAATGACATGACTGGTGAGCTTTGGACAGCTGGCTGCCTCCTCCGCCTTCTCCTGAATGGTTGTGTAAGAGATGATGGATTTGATCATGTGACTCAGTGCTGCTCCTGCAGCTCCTGCGGCTCCTGCAGCTCCTGCAGCTCCTGCTGCTCCTGCTGCTCCTGCAGCTCCTGCAGCTCCTGCAGCTCCTGCGGCTCCTGCAGCTCCTGCAGCTCCTGCAGCTCCTGCAGCTCCTGCTCCTCCTGCTCCTCCTGCTGCTCCTGCAGCTCCCGCTGCTCCTGCAGCTCCTGCAGCTCCTGCAGCTCTGTGAAAACGAGAGAAGGTCGTTCATGTCGACGGCCGCCTCTGATCACTCTGAGCTGAGCGCCTCCGTCAGGCCGGAGTCGGACCTGCAGAGCCGAACGAGGCTGCAGAGGATCCGTTCAGAGGCTTGTTGCCTGGCAACAGGTGCAGAGGATGAGCCGTCAGTGATTGGAGGAGCAGGCTGCTCAGGTTCAAACTGATGAGGGATCAGATCTGAGGAGAAAGACACTGACAGCTGATCGATCTGATATTCAGTGATCCACCTGGTCACCTGATCTTCATGAACACATGAACACGTGAACACATGAACACAGCAGCAGCAGCTTCAGGGTGAGAAGGTTTCGTTCATGTGGTGAAATCCTGAGTCAGAAGGTCAAAGAGTCCCAGCTGTGCAAACCTCTCCAGATCCAGATGTGCAAAGTCCTCTCTGACAGGTCACATTGTGCATTAAATCTCACCTGTACCTGAACAACGAATCATTTCATTCCTAACTTCATCACTTCATTTCTGAGACGTCTGTCAGAGGTGGACAGATGTTCTCTGAAACCTGGAGACAAACAGCAGGTGGATGAAATCCGGTCTGTGTTGTTGGAATCGGCCGTCAGGTGTCGAGCTGCGGCCTCGTCATGGCGGTTTGTTCCCAGATTAACCTGAGCCTCCTGCGTTTGTGCCCCTCAGGTGGTTTCTCAGAGTTCTCCCACCTGTTTCCTGGTCTGTGTGAGGGGAAGTCCACCGTGGTGCCCTCCTGCATCTCTCAGCCCTGCCTGCCCGTCACCAACATCGGACCGACCCGCATCCTGCCTCACCTGTACCTGGGCTGCCAGAGAGACGTCCTCAACAAGGTACCACAGACACCCGACACGTCACCCGACACGTCACCTGACACGTCACCTGACACGTCACCTGACACGTCACCTGACACGTCACCTGACACGTCACCTGACACGTCACCACACTGCCATTCCTCCCTCTGCATGTAACACCGACCCATGAAAACATGCTCAGGTTTGATTTCAAGACAAATACCAGGCAGACCAGTAATACTGCTACTCACCACTAGGTGGCACATGTACCAATAATGAAAAAGCTCCACAGTCGGGAAAACTTATTTCTGATGATCGTTTCTCCAGCTGAAGTTGAGCATCACAGGAGCAGAGGAACTCTGCTCTGAGCTGATTGGCTCTCCTCCTCTTCCTGCTAATGAGCGCCATGTTGCTCGCTCTCTCTACGCCTCACAAACGCCGGTTCGGTCAGTTCCCTTTAATCAAGCCGGTTTGAGCCTGTGCTCTGAACCAAACCCGACCTGAAAACGTTAAGATTCGGTGTAGACGTTCGGCACACAGACTTCCTCTCTGTAGATGCTCACATGTAAATTTTCTCCAGGAGAAATCTGTCCGCCTCTGCTGCTGAAGCCTCATAAACCAGGTTTTCAGTTTCAGAGGCTGCAGGTGAACTTTAGATCCTACTTAAAACAGTCTGACTCAGTTTGTAGCGACTCGAGATGTTACTCCAAACATCCAGGATGAGCGTGAGGAACCGGGCGGTGAAGTCGGGACCTCAGTGTGAACGTCGATCCCATCCAGCTGTTTTCTCTGTGCAGGATCTGATGCAGCAGAACGACATCGGCTACGTCCTGAACGCCAGCAACACCTGCCCCAAACCCGACTTCATCCCAGAGTCTCACTTCCTGAGGGTCCCCGTCAACGACTCGTTCTGTGAGAAGATCCTGCCCTGGTTGGACAGATCGGTGGAGTTCATCGGTCAGAGTTCATGTCTTTAAGCCTGTTTTCTGTGTGATTGTGTGTGTGTGTGAGAGCTGGACTTCACTGTGTCCGTGTGTGTGTTTCAGAAAAGGCCAAAGCCTCCAACGCTCGCGTCCTGGTCCACTGTCTGGCCGGAATCTCCCGCTCAGCCACCATCGCCATCGCCTACATCATGAAGAGGATGGACATGTCGCTGGACGAGGCGTACAGGTGAAGACCGCTTCCTTCTCCGTGTGAACAGATGAGCTAACCTGAGTTATTACTGTCCCTTTAAACCTTTAAACTCTGCACAACTGACCTGAGATCAGTGTGAGGCGTTCACTGCCTGACGTGTTCGCCAGAGTTCAGCCTCCTGTTTGATGTTGGTGGTGCACATTCCTCTGCTGAGGTCCCAAAGAGCGTCCGTCCTAATGAGTGCAGCGCCTCGTTAACCCTCATTAATCCGCCCTGCGTGTCACTGCTCATTACGGACGCTCGCCATGATTCTCACTAATGACGGACGTCCACATTCTCTGCATTTTTCACAGGTTCGTGAAGGAGAAGAGGCCGACCATCTCCCCCAACTTCAACTTCCTGGGTCAGCTGCTGGACTTTGAGAAGAAGATAAAAAGTCCTCACAGTACAGAGAGTAAACTCAAGTCCCTCCATCATCCGGATCCCAGCGGTGAGGTTCCTGCTCCGCCCGACGAGCCGGAGCCTCCGCTGTGTCAGGAGGCCCCCGTGGGCTCCGTGGGCTCCGTGGGCTCCGTGGGCCCCGGCCTGGCCCTGCTGGAGCCCCTCACCCTGCCGTGTGTTTTGGCCGACGCCCCCGAGGAGCGTCTGCTGGCTCAGGCTCTGAGCGGCCTGCAGCTCGCCGAGGGTCCCGAAGACAACGCTCGGCTGAAGCGCTCCTTCTCTCTGGACATCAAGTCCTACGGCGAGCCGGGCGGGAACGCTCCTCACCGGGTGTTCGTCCCTCACGGAGGATCGGGAGACGCCGCCGAGTACTACAAACCGTCGGTCTTCAAAGAGCCCACCAGCAAACCCTGCCAGTTCTCCCCGGTGGAGGAGGTTTCGGAGCAGTCCACCCCGGAGCAGAGCCCCGACAAGGAGGAGGCCGGCGCACCGGAGCGGGTCGCCCCGCCGACCTCCAGCGGCTTCGCCAAACCTCCACCTGCTGCTCCAAACTGTTCACACCAGCTGCACCGCAGCGGCAGCATGGAGGAGAACGCCACCAGCTTCCTGTTCGGCCTGTCGCGCAGCCAGCAGCACCTGGCCAAGCCGGGCTGCAGCGGCGCCCTGAAAGGCTGGCACTCGGACATCCTGCTGGGCCCCGTCACCGTCTCCACCTCCTCCCTGACGGGCGGATGGTACCTCTCTTCTGACTCGGCGCGCTTTTACTCCACCTCCATCCTGAGCGGCAGCAGCTTCGCGGTGTACAGCTGCAGCCACAACCTGGAGGCGGTGCGGCGACGCAGCCGGCAGCGGACGGGCGACCGCGGAGACTCGAGGAGGAGCTGGCACGAGGAGAGCAGCTTCGAGAAGCAGCTGAAGCGACGTAGCTGCCAGATGGAGTTCGGAGACGGGATGACGGACGGCAGGGCCAGAGAGGAGATGGGGAAGGTGGGGAGCCAGTCGAGCTTCTCCGGCAGCATGGAGATCATCGAGGTGTCCTGAAACTGATCCTGAGGCGGTTTGAGACATTTTCACAAACAGGATGCGACTGACGGAGGCGGCTGTGGCTCCACCCACGCCTCAACGCGGTGGAGAGGAACGTTCAGCACACATCTGCTCCACCGAGAGTCCGTGGACGGGTGGACAGCTTCACCACACTGGCCCAAAGATAAGACCATGTTCTCGTCTTCAAAAGAGCTCCTCATGTCAGAGGGCGAGACAGCTGACTGGAAGAGAGCACGCGTTGCATTATGGGATGGTTTTAGCCTGAAAGCTGCTGTGGCAACAGTCTGTCAGTCAGCCCTGAATCTGCTCAGTCGGCTCATTTAAACCTCAGGAGTTTCTGTTCAGGAAGGAAATCAGTTCCTGACGAGTAAAAAGTTTCTTGAACAGAGAAACCGAACAGAAACCGAACAGAAAGCTGACAGACCGACAAGCTGCTCACGCTGGATTTCCATTCATGTGCTTCTCATCTTCCAGAAGTCTGTTTCCAGACGCTCGGCTTATATTTGGGCCAGTTTGGTTCCGAGTGCAGCTCGGCCTCAGGATGAGGAAACTCAGCAGCCTCCTGCAGAGCGTCTGAACCCGAACTGATCCGACTGTTTAACTCTCAGCACCACGAACAGCAGAAACTGCACAGAAACCCACAAACAGTTCAGTCACATCAAACAGACACAAAGAGTCCGAATCTGATCGCTGAGCCGCCGAGTTCAGGTCCGAGTCAGCTCAGAGCGACGTGACGTCACCGTGTCCAGAACCACCGCCACCATCAGCATCAGCAGCATCTTCATCATCTTCATCATCTTCATCATCAGCATCATCTTCATCATCAGGTGTACCTGAAGCACCAAACAGCATGATACTCCTGCTGCCTCCACTGACACTGCGACCAGCAGACCTGATGGCAGTGCTGTGGGAGCCACAGAGTGTTACCAGCAGTGGTTTTATTACAGAGGTTTATAGGACACACACACACACACACACTCACTCACACTCACACTCACACACACACACACACACACACACAGAGTCTTAAATGGTTTTAAAAGGCATAAAAATAAAGCGTGTTTGTGTGAAGACTTTGCTTTGAAGCAGCTGATGGATCCGATAAACTCTGAGAAGTCGGAGTCGTCTGTCCGAGTTCAGATCCAAAGACCGGAAGTTTGAGCTCCGTTCATGTTCGTGTGGAAATTAATCAGGTTTTTTTTTTTTTCCTTTTCTGGTTTTTGCAGTCATGATTAGTGAAATCACCGAAATCAAACTGCACATTGTCATGTAGAGTTTCCGCCCTGAGAGGAAAAATCAAGATGAAAAAATAAGAATGGTGGAGAAAAAGTCTGTACGTTCCTTGTGCGTCCCTCAGCAGATACTGGCTGATGATTGGCTGATGATTGGCTGATGATTGGCTGATGATTGGCTGATGATTGGCTGAAGGACTTCCTGGTTGTTTTGATGTGAGAATGATTTTAACATGTTGATCAGACTTTAATATGACAGAAGCAGCAGATCTGATCGGTCACAGATCAGGAACTTCGAGATGACAGTGAACGCATCACAGGAAGTCTTGTAGAGTAACCATGGAAACACAGTGAGGAGCCGCAGGTGTGTGCTCACCTGTCGGTGCGGCCCGCTCAGGTGCAGCAGGCGGGACAGCCGGTGTCGGTGCTGCAGTGAACTGACGGACTCTGAGCCTCCGGACGTCCGTGTGTTTGAGGACGACAGCTCCGGTCCCAGCAGGTCCTCACAGGTTCAGACTCTCACGGACAGGTGAGGCCTCAGGTGTTCACGGAGGGACCGGTGATGGACAGACGGACGGTTTGAACGACAGACTCACGGTTCTTGTTGCACTACAGTGTTTTGAAGAATGATCTGATTAAAGTGTCTGAAACTGTAAAAACATGTTGATGACTGAGTGTTTTCATGCTGTCGCTCCGATAATCTGCACCTGTCGGTCAAACACCTGAAGCCGTCACAGTTTCTCCTCTATAATCCGCTCTGCACCTGTCGGTCAAACACCTGAAGCTGTCAGTTTCCTCCTCTATAATCCGCTCTGCACCTGTCGGTCAAACACCTGAAGCCGTCAGTTTCCTCTTCGTTCTGTCGGAGAAAACCACGTGAGGTTCGTGCTGTTTTTCAGTGTTTCCCATGAGTTTCCGGTTTCTGCTCCGGTTTCCTTCTGAGGTGTTTTGTTGCTGCCGACCGGACAGGCTGTGGTTTTCTGTAAAGATCATCCTACAGCGCCCCCTGCTGGACGAACTGAGCAGCAACAGCATGCACAGCAACTATCAATACATCTGTGATAAAGTGATTGATGATATTAATGATTGATCAGGTTTTAACGTGTTTCCTGACAAACAAACAAACAGTCATTACAGGAAACGCTGAGTATAAAAATACTCCACTACATACTTTATTACTGTACTCAAAGCCTCAGTGAAGTAAAAGTAATCGAGTATAATAAATGTACTTCAGGTATGATGGAAATAAACACAGTGCAGTAAAAAGTACAGTTACCTTTGAGGTGTAATGGAGTAGAAGCACAAATATCATAAAATTGAACAAATTAAAGTAAAATACAGAAACAGAATACTTTCCTCTCTCAGCAGTAACGTGAATGTACTCAGTTTCTTTATTCTCCAACCAAAGTGTGTGTCGGGAAACCAGCAGCAGGGGGCGTCATTGCCTTTACACTGGCTGTTTACACGGGGGGGGGGGAGGTGTTAAGTCCCTCAGTATTGACTGGAAGGCAAAGCTGATGGAGATCATGTTTTGTTTCATTAAAAACAGTCTGATGAGGAAAAGTTTGATAAAAGGTCAAATAGGAGGGGGTTTTTTTGGGGGGGGGGGCGTGTTTGCTTCACTTCGAACAGAAAAATGTCTGCCAGCTCACATTAACTCTGAGATTTGTCCTGTTGTGTATTTATTCTCTTACTAGTGAAGTTTTTGTTGTTTTGATCGAGCTCCTGATTTCTCGGCGTCAAAGACATTAAAGCTTCAGTGACAACAAACATGAAATTATTGACTCTGACAGGAGAAACTCCACACGGTTTATGGCTTTAAACGGGCCACTTCAGGTACGTTTTGATGCTGAAACCTGAATGCAGCACTCGTACCTGAATGCAGCACTCGTACCACCTGTGGCCTGTAACCTGACACCAGAAGGGGCGTGTCCGGGGGAGGGGGGCGCCTGCCAGTCCGCGCTGAGGGCTGAGAGCTCCGGGTGTCCGGGCAGGTCGCTGCTGCTGCTGCTTTCCCTCACAATTCAAAGTCAAGTGTAGTTTTAAACGAGTCGCATCTCCGGAGATCTGAGCCGAACACGAAACTCCCGCGGCCGAACAAGAGTTCAGTTTTCCGGACAGAAAGTGTCCGGATGAGCCGGTAAACACCGGGCTGGACCGGAGATCTGAGCGTTCGTCTGTGCCATGTTTTTCTAACGTTACACGGATTATTTGATGAAGCCCGCACCTGCAGGTAAGCCGCTTTACTGGTCCTCCACCCGGAGACCGACTCCTCCGAGCCGCTCCTCTTTCCGCAAACATCCTCCTCAGCTTCCCGCAAACATCCCGAGAAAATAACGCGTGTTGACTTTCTGAGCTCGTTCACTGAAACGTTCAACCCTGACAGAAGTGTGAATGCAAACGAGGCAACTTGATCTGCCCTCCTGCTCCGGGGACGGAATGGTGGCCCTGCGGTGTGTAAGCGGAGAGCAGCCGGACCAGACCGCATTGAAAAAAATAGATGAAATGACCGTGTGGACTCCCGCAAACACACACACGCAAAAAAACAAACTGTGACGACGTGTCAGGATAACATCTTTGTTTCGGCATACATGCACGACACAAAAATCTGTCATGTTGATTTAAATTAAACTTCTGTGAGCGTTTCCTCTGTTATTCCTCGTGTCTCCTCAGAGAAAGTGGCTGTGACGCACCGGTAAGCGACAGAAAGGAGCGCAAACGCAACCAACTTTTACAAAACTGATCATTTTAAGTGAGGTGTCTGATGGTGGATCACATTAATGCCGAAATAACAAGCGGTTCTGCCAACAGCTCCTTTTAGCCCGGTTAGACCCAAACCAGCAGCTGTACGCAAAAAATGTTCCAGGTCACCTTAAATGGTCAGAAATGTAAATGGAGTTTGGTACATTGTGTTACTGAGAGCAGTGAATGTAAACGGCTGCGCTTCGATCAGCGACACACAGTTTGTCTCTGACTGAAAAATATTAAATGTGTCCGAATGAGAGACAAACGAGCCGAGCCGAGCCGAGCCGAGCTAACGGTGCCGCACAGGTGTGTGCGGCAGCCGGGCTGCACGCGCTCCGTCCGTGTCCGCGGCTGGCCGGTGTGTCGCAGCCCTTTGTTTGGTTTGGCCTGAACGGATTCCGGTTGCCAGGGCTGACAGAGATATCACGGCCCCGTATTGTTCCAGCCGGGGTTACCGGAAGGTCTCCACGGTTTCCCGTTATCTCCTCCTGTCTGTTTAAAACAAACGGCGCCGTTATCGCTGACTGTAGCTGTCGCTTCTGACGTGACAGGTTTAAGCTAGCAGCTCAGTCTCACCTGGTTTCAGCGGGAACAATGCGGACAGGTGTGATTTAGTGTTTGACTCTCTGAAAACGGAGCCGCGTGGATGAATCTAAGGTGTGAAAAACAGGAACGGAGGGTTTGTACCTGAGAGGCAGGTGAGAACTGTTACCTGTGGTTCACCTCTCCAGGTAAATGGTGTCTCAGGTGAGATAACGTGGTCACAAAGCAGAGCTCCTGTCTCACCTGAGTTCATGGATGTTTTCTGTGAAGTTTGTGAAGTTTCGTCGTGTGAAAATCAGGTTTTTGAGTGAAAGTCTGATCAGAGTTTGATGTCGGTCACATGTCAGACCTGTGAAGTCACATGACCGCGCTCCTCATGCAGTGTACCTGTGTTTGTGTGGAGGTCAGAGGTCAGCAGGCTCCTTAGAAAACTGTGTTCGCTGATGCCGAACACTCGGAGGACCTTTGAGCTGCGCGTTGTGTAATCTGAACTGTTTTCTGAGGCTTCGGCCTATTTTAAGAGTTTCCTGTTGGTCCGATAGCAGAGGATTAAAGTCCACAGCTGCTCCTGGATCTGGTCTCTGCGGGGGCCGAGGTCTTCATGGGAACCAGCCCCCCCAGCTGCCGGCTGGGAGACTATTTCTGGATGTTTCCCAGCTCTCAGGGTCCCTGCTGGCTGCTGGGATGGAGGAGCTTCACCGGACAGAACAGAAGTACCAGAGTACTGGATTACTCTGTTACTGCTGCTCACCGTCAGACTTTAAACTCAGCTTCTCCAGCTGAAACATAAACAGTTAAGGCAGAAAAAAGTTCTATCATTTAGATATGAGTATTGATGAGAACTATTGATTAGTTTCATCATCAGCTGATGATTTTTTCTCATTAAAATGTGAATAAAACGTGTTTTTACTTCGTAGTTTGCTGTTGATCTTACGGGCGTCTCCTGGGAGCTTTTGTGTGTGTGTGTGTGTGTGTGTGTGTGTGTGTGTGTGTGTGTGTGTGTGGGTGTGGTTACCATGGCAGCGAGCTGATGTAACCGTACCTGCCAGGTGCTGCTGTTATGTGTTGGAGGAGCCGTGTTGCATTATGGGACTTAAACAGGAAGCTGAAGCTGACCAGT
>JAPZDV010000015.1:18743318-18753578 GCA_029814665.1 Acanthurus lineatus
CCGCCGACCGGAGAGTCCGGTCGCTCCCGAGCTCGAGAATTTGAGATTTTGAGTGTGTGTGTGTGTGTGTGTGTGTGTGTGTGTGTGTGTGTGTGTGTGTGTGTCTCTCAGCCTCTGTGTGTGTGTGAGTGTGTGTGTGTGTGTGTGTGTGTGTGTGTGTGTGTGTATGAGCCTGTGTGTGTGTGTCTGTGTTTGTGTGTGTGGTGTCTGTGTGTGTGTGTCTCAGCCTGTGTGTGTGTCCGAGCTGACCTCCCCCTCTCCCCCCCCCCCCCTCTCCCTGCAGCACCATCACCAGCCTCGGCGTCCTGACCGGAGCTCAGCTGTTTTCTCTGAACAAAGAGGAGCTGAAGACGGTTTGTCCGGATGACGGCGCTCGAGTCTTCAGCCAGGTCACCGTGCAGAAGGCGGCGCTGGAGGTAAGCGTGGCGTTCTTTAAGGCGGCCGAGAAATTTGATGCTTTTGATACAAAAATATCATCGTTAGCTTCCAGAACCAAAGTCGCTGTGAGCCGAGGACGCAGAAAACGACCGCAATGAAAGAAATGAAGAGAATTTGTCAGAATAAATGTTTCAGATTTCAGTTTCTTTCAGTTTGATGTCAGGAAGGAAAAAAACTTTTCCAGGCTTCTTTAAAGGATGTGATGCGTGTAAAATAAACAAAATTTGTAAATTTTTAAAGAAAGTTGTACAATTTAAAGGCAGTAGCATTAAAAAGAAAAGATTATATTTAAAAATAGTTTTATAATTTACAGTCATTATACATCAAATAATTAACCATCATTTATCTTAAAAATGCCATTTAATGAAGACTTTAAGTATCATTTCACAAAAACAAACTAAAAAACATGATGCTAATAATTAAACTAAATGACCAAATCAGTTAGCTTAGCCTAGCTTAGCTTAGCCGAGCTTAGCCTAGCTTAGCTTAGCTTAGCTTAGCTTAAAGAAGAAACCAGGTCAGACCCACATGTACGAAGGATTTATACTGACAACATGAACGTTTCATCGGTGTCCTGCAATATTATTTTGAAAGTTACATCACGGCTTCTGATGCCACAGTGACTTCCTGTTTACACTGTCGATTGTTTTGATTGGACAGAGCTCCAGATGTTTCCTAGCAACAGAGCTACACATCACCACAGTGATGTTTCTGAAGTTCCTGATTTATGAGAGAACTTGTCGAAGCAAACAGGAAGTTACTGAACGTGGGAGGGACTTTATTCTGAAGGTTCCTGAGCAGCTGGTCTGGTGGCTGTCGGCCGTGTGTGTGTGTGTGTGAGTGTGTGTGGAAGCTGCAGGTCTGTTGAGGGTCTTTTCTGTCTGGTGTTTGGTGTCTTTCTCCACCTGCAGGTTTTCTTCTGAGCCTCCTTTGATCTTCTGACTCTGTTGCCTCGTTCATTAAGGTACCGAGTTCGCAGACTCGAGTTCTCGGCTTCGTTCTGTCGGCCAGATTTAAAGGAACAAACTCTTTAAAGTCACTCCGTCAGATGCAGACAGGTTGTTTCGGACGCTTCAGGTCTGCAAAGAAAACTGAACGTGAAGCTGCAGCTCAAAGCAGACGAGTGAAACACGGACAGGAAACAGACGACTCAGCCGTTCTCAGACCGACTCGAACCTGACACCGGTCTTCACCTGAGACCTGCTGGTCTTGACGTGGACTTCGGCTCAGTAAACAGTTTTTTCTCACCTGTGCGTTAAGAAAACGCCGTCACCTGTTTGGATTTTCTCTCTCTGGCCGACAGAACGAAGATTCATGTGTAGCAGCATTTTAAGGTAGCGCCAGTGTTTCCCCTCCTGCTGTGCTGATCAGTAAGTCCTCCTTAAACTCCCTGAATGAACCAGCTCCAGACACTTCACTTCCTGTTGCCCCCCTCCTTCCCCCTCCCGTAGAGACCAGGATGTAGATCTGAGGAGACAAACCTGTGTTCTGTGTGCTAGCTTAGCTTAGCTTAGCTTAGCTTAGCTCAGCTGTCGGCAGCGCGGCTGAAGCTTTGTGTCACTTCTTCAAACTTTTCTCTGCTGTATCTCCACATTTCCTCACTGACGCTGCTGATTTTTAACTGTTTGACAGAAAAAACTCAGGTTGTGCGAGAAGTTTTCTGTAGTTTTGGTTCGACACAGATTTTTTTTCCATCCAAAGATTTAAGTTCTGGTCATGTAGATTTCTGCAGATTCCAACACAAAGAGAACATCTTGTTTCGGCTTCACATCAGTTGGTGTGAAGGTGAAATTTAGTTTTTTACGTCTGGTTTTCTGACAGTAATGGTCTGAAAATGAGGATTTCTGTCTCGCTGCTGCCTCATGAGCGTTCCTTCATGGTGTCTGTTGGGATCTCTGGATCTGCAGCTGGTTGCACAAAGAAAACAGCTGGGAGCTAAAAACCACTGATGGAGGAGAAGTTACAGCAGCTTCTGTCCCCATTAAACATCAGCAGAGTGAAATAAATGAGAAACAAATTAAAATGCATAAATGAAAATCAGATGTGACTCAATTTAACAAACTTTGCAGTGATCCACACCTCCTTCCTCCTTCGCTCATGTTTTCCTTCAGTCTGAAGCTCCCAGCAGATCTTTGTGCCGCCACCTTCAGGAACCCTGAGAACTCTGTTACCCAGCATGCCCTCTGACTCAACCAGCTGACCCTAGAAACGCTCGTCACGGCTCCGGCCTGCGTCGGTCCGTTTCCATGGAGACATTTACCGACTGACCACAAGATTTTCTCGTCTTTCTTCCGAAAAAATCTTCTGGTTTCAGACGGAAAAAAGTCGCAGAGACGCTTTTTGCAAAAGACGCTTCAGACGCTTCAGCAAGGCAACGAACAAAGTTTCTCCATGTTTTCAGTTTGTTCCACAGACTAACCAGCTGTTTGTCTCTGCTCTCTCTCCCCCATCACCTCCATCACCTCCATCACCTCCATCACCTCCATCCTCTCCTCCATCCCCCCCCGTCTCTCCCTCCTGTCGTTGGTCTGCAGAAGAGTTCAGGCTCTGAGCTGCAGGAGATCATGAGGAGGCGGCAGGAGATCCTGGCAGCCAGCACCTGTGATTCAGGGGTGGAGTCTTTTGACGAGGGCAGCAGCCACTGAGCTCCACCCGGCCTCCCCCCACCTCCCTCCTACATCCATCCTTCCCTCCCTCCTCCTCCGTCCTCCTCCTTCACTTTCATTCTTCTGCTGTTTTTTCTCGCGCTCTTGATCCTCAGGCGGCGGCCGACCACGCCAAGTTCGTGGAGATCATGCGGCGCAGGCAGGAACTCCTCAGCTCGTCTCCGTAGCAACAGTAAAGAGCAGCCGCCTGACTGACTTTTGGACCGTCCAATCAGAGAAGAGTCTGCCTCGCTCGCCTGAAGCTCGTGAGAGCAGGTTCAGGAGTCCGGCTGCAGCTTCCTCTTCTTTGTTGGTGTTTGTGGAGAGAAGCTTGTTTCCCACAGCGAAGCCGCTCAGCATCGACGCTGAACGGCGGCGGCTCGAGTCTCTGCAGCTTTTCTGACCCACAAACCCCTCCGACCAACGCCTCGACCCCCCAGCAGACTCTGTGCGTCAGAACACGTTAAACTCAAACACGTCTGCGTTCCTGTAACTTTGTTTATCGGACGTGTTGAAACTTTAACGTGTCGATGGTGAAAAAAGCAACAGACTGAAGAAACAAACATCC
Source organism: Acanthurus lineatus (assembly GCA_029814665.1). Classification (NCBI taxonomy): domain Eukaryota; kingdom Metazoa; phylum Chordata; class Actinopteri; order Acanthuriformes; family Acanthuridae; genus Acanthurus; species Acanthurus lineatus. The sequence continues at coordinate 18,746,970 of JAPZDV010000015.1, forward strand.
ACACAAACAATCAGAGACCAGGAAACTAAAAACTGAGCTCATGATGAAACTTAAAGGTGGTCGTGTTGACGGTTTGTGTGACGGTGGCGTTGAAGGCTGTCGGATGGGTTTGAGCTCAGAAAAGTTTCACTCTGAACGTTATTGATCGGAGACTCGAGCCGTTTGTACAGAAAACTGAAGACGTCATGTGAATGTTGGCTTCATGTTGTAAGAAAGATTATTAGACTGTAAATGTGAGTTTCAGATCTTTAGAGTCCTGATGTTCATAGTTTATAATCTCTTTCTTTCATGGTTATTTTCAAAGTTTAAAGAACTTGCTGATTGTAAAAGTGATCGATCGATAAAAGGTGAAAGTGTTTCTCTTGAAATGCACAGAAACTTTATTATTCGAGTGTCTGATGAACGTGATGTAGCGTTAGCGACTCAGAGCTTCTGATCTTATTAGATTTGATCGTCTGCATCTTTGCACAGTCAATTATAGAAATCTGAAGTTTATCTGAAGAAAAATCAAACCTGTGAGAAGATTCGGTGTTTTAATGAAGGTGAGATTTCACCTGAGCGCTGTCACGAATGTAGCATGCTGACTCAGCGAGGCTCCGCCCACAGCATCGCCTGTGACATCACGCTGTCAGAGACATCAGCAGAGGATGCTAACACACGCTAACACATGCTAACACACGCAGAAGCTCCGTGGCTGATCGATGGTCTGAAACTCTGAGCTGCAGCTCGACTTTTGTGACAAAACGTAGAAATTTCAGACGCTGTGAAGCTCGACTTCTGTTTCCATGGTGATTGTGGGAGGAGCTTTCGGTTTCTTTGGTTTAAAAGTTGATCTGGGTGATGAAGTCCTGATCCAGGACCTTCATTCTATGCACCAGAGTCACCGTCTGTCAGCCTGTCTGTCTGTCTGTCTGCCTGTCTGTCTGCCTGCCTGTATGCCTGTCTGTCTGTCTGTCTGTCTGTCTGCTCATGTCTCTGTTGAAGCTCCTCCTTCCTGCTCTGCTCCATCTCCTTCTCCTTCTACGTCTCCTCCTCCTCTTCTGACTGCTGGATGAAGCTTCTCCGGTAAAAACCGTCACCGATCCGTTTGTGCCGGTCACAAACTGTCTCACTGCCAAACGGTTTTATCTGATAAATTGACTCAAAGCTCCTCACCTGTCTGTGTTTCCTCTCAAACCTCAGCGACCAAAGTCTGTTCACAAGTCGGTCAAATGTACAAAACAAAGAGAAAATTGTAAGCAAAAACCATTTTTACGCCAAAACAAACTGCTGAAAGGACGCGTGACTGTTTCTGAGCCTGAAGCAGAAACCAAACCTGTTTAATGTGTGTGAACATGCTGAGAAGAAAACCTCCGATGGTTTGATGGTTCTGGAGGCTGAAGGATGTGAGCGAGGAAAAGCTCGTGATGCTGTAACGACGCTGACCGAAGCCGAGCCGGTTTGTCAGTGAACTTCGTGTTTAGTGAACGTAGTCGAACAGAAGCCGACGTTAGCGAGTCACTGCAAAAAAAAAGCATTTGTACATGTAAAGTTTTCATGGTGCCTTTTCCATCGAAGTCTGCTCATTCTGCAATAAAACATTTCTAAAGATCATTTCATGTCCTCAGTGATTTTTACAGCCTGCTTTCCTGAAGATGAATTAAGTTTAAACATCTGGATCTGAACATCTGGCAGGTTCACGGTTTCATCTATTGATCATCTGATCAGTTGGTTTCTGTTTCACCAGTTTAGACAGCAAACTGTATGATGTCTTTACTGCCACTAGAGGTCACTGTCAGAGCACTTTGCCTGTTAAACACATTAGAGTTGTTGTTTTAAGCAGGTTTTCACTCTGCTGTCCGGAGGTTACGGGACAACACGGCTCGTTTACACTCATTTATTTGGTTCCTGAAGATGAGATGATGGTGACATTTAGTTTCCCAGCTCTCGTCTTCAGAGAGATTTTAGTTTTAATTTAACAGAAACTGAAACACAACGACTGTAACTGCAACATTTTATTTTGTTCAAACACACACACGCACGCACACACACACTCACACACACACACAGTAAAACTCCGTGACAACGATCCGAGATCATCCTCCAACTTTAAGTGACACAAAATGCACAAAATGGCACCAAAGACGTACAAGTTTGACGTGACACACACGAAGCTAGAGAGTCGTAGAAGAAGAGTGAACGGTGCTGAGCTCGGGACAGTTCGTCTGACGGTCAAACCAAAGTGTGTGTGTGTGTTTTCCAACCAGCCGAGTCTCCAAACGTCCCACAGTGTCCGTGTGATGAGAGCACCTGCGGCTCAGGTAACGATGATTCACATTTACAACAACTTTTTAAAAAACAAACCTCTAAAGCAACATTTCCACAAGAAGTACTTTGTATGACGAGTAAAAACAGTAGTTAAGCAGTAGTAATATGTACAGTACATCTGATATCAACAGTGAAATGGAACCTTCGGATCCACTGAACCAACAGACAGGTAAAGACTTCAGGTGTGCGACCACGAGGCCACGATGACGACGACGAGTCGCTGAGCAGGTCGGCGCTGAAGCGTCGCTTCTTCCTTTTATTCCTCTTTTTTAACGGATCGAAGTTTAAACTCTTGAATCTTTTACAAATCTGAACATCTGTGGGATTTTAAAACCCTGCAGTCATTACGGGTGTGTTATAAACTTTGACACCTGGGGGCGCCGTTTCCAAACAAAATTGATTTGTGTTCATCTTTTAACCACTTCTTGTTTTTTAGACTCTGAGGAACTTTTGCTTTGACTGAATCCTGTTTTTAGTGCTTTGCCTCTAGTTTAAATAAATTAAAGAGGTTTTTTAAACAAATCTTTCAAATTAAAAACTGCGTCCGAATCTTGAGAGTCCAACGATCTTTTTACGGACGTTCATCTTCTTCTTCTCTTTTCTCCTGACACGACGAACCAGCTGTGGTTAAAATGACGCGACAGGTTCATGTCTCTTATTGTTTCAGCTGTTTGAGAACATTGTGACTGATTTAAATCACTATTGAACATTTCTACTGTTCGTACGGAACAAACGGACTCAAAGTTTGATTAACTGATGCTAAACTAGAGGAAGATCTTTTCACAAAAAGCTTCATAATCACATAATTTTCCTCAAACTGTAGAGTTTGTTGTTTATTTGTTTGGGAAAATGTTGGAAACTGGGTCGTTTCCTTTGTTCTCATTGGCTGCTGAACACTGAGTCGAGTTTGATTAGAAAAGTTTAGTTTAAATAAATCAGTTTTGTTCTTTTCCTCTGAGAGACAAAAGTCTGCTGCGCTCTTATTTTGAAAAACACCCTGAACGTCCTGTTGTAAAACCTGAACAGGTCGACTCGTCTGTTCGACTTTTTCTGCTCCTCATGTTCAGCCGAAAGATGAAAAAATGAACTAAACGGATGTGAATGATGAGTTCAATGACCTGCAGGAACCGACGCGTCACCAAACGACTTGATTTCAGTTTTTAAACGAGCGTCACATGTTTCGGACGGAGACACGCAGCTGTTCTGAGACACAACGCTCATTTTTTAAACCAGTTTTTCCTGGTAAAAACGATTTAGAAAAGAACCAGAGACTTTTCAAGGTTCACGATGTCCTTCAAGCCTTTTAGTGGTTTGACGCCTGAACTCAGAAACTTCCAACGTGACTTTGAGGATGTCGAACTTTTCCAGATCGGAACAGATTTCGTGGAATTTGCTGAAACAAAACTTCAAACAAAACATTTAAGAAACAGCGAATCCGGTTCGGAACATTTCAGTCTCGTGGAATATTTTTGAATTTATGGACACAAATCCAACTTTTGGCATTTAAACGAAAGTTGTACTTTAATCGCACATTTGTCCGACATTTTATATCCCTTCACCTTTTTAAATGAAACTAATTTGAGAAATTTTATGTATTTTTCAAACTTTGGGACAAAAACATCAAAACAAAAGTTTGTGAAGTTAAAATGATTTTTTTAAACTTTCTGGGCTTTGTGATGTTTCTGGATGATATTTGCAGTTTTATTGTCAAGAGTTGAAGTTGCAGCTTCGTACGTTTGTAGTTCGATGAAAGACAGATGTTCCAGATGTTTTCTGGGCTTCGGAAAGGTTCGACTCTGCAGAGACTGAGGGCGGATATGACGGAAAACTCAACGTCTTGATGGGATTTATAGGTGGTTCTGACTGACTGTCTGTCTGTCTGTCTGTCTGTCTGTCCGTCTGTCTCAACCATTCCTCGATTGCTGCTGCTGAGAGTAAAAGCTCCTCTAATCTAAAGTTAATCTACATCTTCAGATCGAGTTCTTCGTCAGAAAGAACCGACGACGACGACGGGACGAACACGGAGCGACGCGGCCGTTCGGTCAGAGGCAGCAGACGAGAATCTCCCTTCTTCTGTCAGCAGGTCAGGCAGCTGCGAGGCAAACACAAACTACAGCTCCACCCACAGCTCCACCCACAGGCTCCACCCACAGGCTCTAAACTGGCCTCCAACCGAGCGGCAGCGATGGGGGGGTTCAGCATGAGGCACTGGTGTTTCCACAGAAAGGCGTTGGTCCCCTCAGCTGTCGTCCCTGTGGTTCGTCTGCAGACCTTCAGCGTGAAACTCGACACTTTTCTGCTGAAACACTTTCTGAAGCCGAAATCTGCGACATTCAAGCAGCGGAGAGAAAAATGTTCTTACAACCACAAATGCAACCAAAGTCTGGAGGTGTTTGCGTCTTGAAGCAGGACGGAAACGTCACGTGACCACGATGAAGGTTTTTAGTTTCAAACAGCAAATGAATCAATTAAAAATCAACTTGAAGCTTGTGCTCGTTCAGCAGAACTCGGTTTGTCGGACGCTCGCTGGGTTCTTCCAGTGGATTCGATCCGGGCGGCCGTCCTGGCAGTGTGTGTTTTCAATAATCAGCATGTCATCGTCTGTGTTTGCTGTGTTTGGCAGTGTGTCACGCTGCGATCCACCGCCGCCACCTGCTGGACAGCTGCTGAGGTGAACATCAAACTCCTGACGAGGGAAAAAGGACTTTCAGAGCGGAGGAAGAGGCCAGTGTGCTTGCTGGTTTTTCAGCTTCTCCTGAGTTAAAAAAACAAATCAAATGAAAAAACTGCTGACTCGGTTCCACTGACTCGTTGCCTCACGTCGTCTGAACGAGGACGGACACAGTGTAGACATCCAATCACAGGACAGAGCTCGTTAACGCTCCCCTGACTCCTCCCACCTGGCTTTGACGAGAATCGGTGTGGTTCAGCATGTTGGTCAGTCAGTGAAGGCTCCTTAAGGCAAAACTCCATCCCTTTAACACCAATTTAAACAAAAAACTGGATTTCTTTTTTTCTCTTGTGCCGTCGAGATGTTCTGCTCGTGTTTTTTTGATACTGATGATGAAGCGGATCTTCTTCTGCAGAGGATGGATGCCTGAAGCACAGTAGGTTGGGTGTGTTCGCAGCCTGCAAGACAAGGAAAAGGGATCTTAAAGCACGTCAAACCGGCGAGAACGTGAGTCAGAGAGGAAAATGGAGGATCAGCAGTTTTTTTGAACATTTTTTACGTTGGATAATTTTCAGTGTTTGCTGAACATATTTTATTTTTTATATCTGTATTTTGCTTTTTTGTCCTGAAAGTTTCATCAATCAAAGTGTTAAAAAACTGAAGGAGACTCGAACATTTACAGGAACCTTTTTTCCTTTTTCATGCTGAATCTGCTGTGACTCACTGACAAACTACCCAGAATCCTTCAGCGGCTCTGACTCACGTCTGAGGGAGCCGCCGTCATTATGTCTTGCTGGCGTTCTCGTAGATGACGTCAGATGTGATGGACTGCTGCTTCTTCTTCTGCCACATCAGCAGGACGCACTGGTGGATGAACACGTACTGCTCCTGCAGACCAGAAGAGACGCACCTGTGAGCTCGAGCACCAATCAGAGGCCTCCAGTTTCAAACCTGCTGTCGCTCAGATTGTGTTTGGCTGCTTTGATTCGTTTGAGCAGATCTGATGAAATCACAAACATGTCTGATCTGAAGTTCATCCTGTGTTTACCTGAACTCATCCGACCAATGAGAGGGGAGAACTCTGTCACCTGACTTCTGAGTCATTTCACATCCTTCCTGCTTTAATGTAAACTCAGGTTCAGCAGCCTGACGGACAGACAGACGGACAGACAGACAGACGGGTTCATGCTCACCTCGGTCTGCACCATGGACAGACGGTGCGAGCGCATCTCGGACACCAGGCCCAGGATGTCTGCAAACTCGTGTTCTCTGATGTGCTGCATCAGACGGTCCAGAGCCATGAAGGTCCCCGTCCGGCCGACTCCGGCACTGAAACACACACACACACACACACACAGACACACACACAGAGACACACAGAGACACAGAGACACACAGAGACACACACACACACACACACACACACACAGACACACACACAGAGACACACAGAGACACAAACACACACACACAGACACACACAGTAGTTAGTCTCAGCAGTTTGTCTCACAGGCGTCTGGTTCCTCACAGCGGTCGATGACATCATCCACATGACATCATCAGTCTAACAGCGTCTCATTGGCTGACTGTGTGGAGGTGAGATCGTCTCAGAGGTTTCAGGTTTCAGGGAC
>JAPZDV010000015.1:18843325-18853755 GCA_029814665.1 Acanthurus lineatus
TTAATTACGCGACAGGTGTGCTGCTGACTAGGAGAGGTAAACAGTTTTTTGACCGCCATTAGTGGCCTAACTTTGAGCCTTTTGTGTTTCTTTTGCATACAAGTTATGAAAGATAAGTGTGTGTAAATTAACTAAGTGTATTGTTAATGGGATTGGTGACCTTAAAATAAATACGTCTTGAACACGAATGGACATTGGATTCATTAGAAACGCCACAGACGACGCGTCGGCTACAAGTTCCTGGTAGCAGCCCCCTAGTGGCTTAGTTTTTTTTGTTTTGTTGAAAGATCAAGTAACTACAGTGTTATTTTTTTTATTCGAGGTTTGTTGGATCCAGGCAAGTATCTTTTACGTTTGATTTTCCTGTTTGGCCTTAAGATGGCACTGTTGTGTCATTGTTACTGTAAATAAATACAGACGCAATTGTGGAAAAGTTAGTTTATATTATTAGCTAGTGTTTACATTAGGATTTACAATATAGTGTAGAGCACCATTATTTTTGATTTTGGAGAGTTTTAATGACTAGCAGCTGAGGAAATAAACAAATACTTGGAGCTTCTAAGGAAATATTTGGCACAATTTTTGAGTCAAATAATTCAGAAGCAAAACTAGAGCATGAGAATGGTGGACTGATTATGAAACCTGTAATAGTAACCTCAGCTCCCTCCATCTTGCTGATATAAATATAAAAACTAGTTTTCCTGGTCAAATTTTCAATTTGACCAAGAAAACTGAAGCCGAAAGAAAGTTCTAAAGATCTTTGATTTTTTTTCAGGAACTGAACCAGTTCAGCTGAAAAAACTCCTACAGGAACACTGAATGTGTCCAACTGGTCCCAACCAAGTAACAGAGATTTGTGAGGACAAATTGTGCATACAGTAGAATGTGCACAAGAACACACACACAATATAAAAACCACTGGGGGAAAAAAAAGTACCCACATGTATGCTTTATAGTCAGCGCCGATTTTTTGGACCCTGATGTCGTACTTGGCATCTACAAATGGCTCGGTAGTGCAATAGGTTTGAGTGATGGCCACCACACTTGCAATATCCTGGAAGTCACTGACATTGTCCACCTTGACCTACAAGGAATAAAATGAAAGATAGTTTTTTTAAAGCAAGGCTGGGCTATATCTCATTTTCAAGAGTAGAGTTTTTTCTTATGGAAAAAAGTAAGTGGTATATCATTATTATAATGTACAAATGTACAGAAAGTTCTATTTCAGAAAATGATCATTTAATATCTGTTTTCTGATTAATGGCATTTTGAAGCAAGAGTCACTTAGCTTCACAGTTAGCTTAGCAAAAAAACCGAAAGAACAGGAAAATAGCCAACTTAGTTATGTCCAAAGGAAAATATCTGCTTACCAACACCTCAAAAGCTCACTAATAAACACATTCTATCTCATTTAAGAAACAAACAAACAGACAAACAAACAAAAACTAACAGGTTTTGTGTTGTCCTCAGAAAGAGTCGGGCTGGCTGTATCCCCCTTTGTCCAGTTTATAAGTTAAACTAAGCTAATGCCCTGCTGGATACATGCAATTCTTTGTTTAACTCTCAGCAACAAAAAATGAATGTGTTATACAAATGCACAAATACAAACTATTTCTTCAAGCATACACACAGGGTCAATAATAGTTTAAAAATGCAGAAATGTGTAAAGATGTAAGAATATGAATGTATAATGCTGTTCTTGAGTGAGGCACTCTGCTTGCACTTTGCATTATTTCCATCAATAATGCAGATTTAATTAATTACAGTGCAGAGTATGGAGGTAAAGTGACTTTGCAATGGTCTGTGCAGTTGACAAGGTCACAGTCACAGGTCACAGTGACAAGTAAAGTGGAAACTGCTGCATAAGAGCTTTCTACCTGAACTTGTAAATGTTTATGTATTAAACTGTTTCTCTCAGAGGGAAGAGCAGTGAAATAGACCAAAGAGGGATATTCTACAAAAGCTAAATTCATAGCCCAATACAGATGTGTCAAATGGTGGGGTTATGGTTAAAAAGGTATATGCTGATAAGAGGCCCAGGGTAATGAGTTGTAGTGGATGGATTAGGACTGATAGAAAAGTAGATAAGAACATCAATCTGATTTCATTTAGAGAAAACGGAGGAAAAAGTAAAAAAGGACAAAAGGAGAACTTAAAGGTGAATATTACAGGATGTGCTGCAGTCATGCAAGAAGGAAAGGATGAAGACAGATAAGATGAGCAAAATAGAAAATTAAGTGTTAGTGTAAGTCAAAGACAGCACTACATAGCACAAATGTTGTTCCAGATGTGATGGCTTAGTATCAGCATCAACATCACTGGGCACATTGAGGTATTTTTTAGGACTTTCCAAAGGTAGTTTGTCAAATTATGCAAGTTTTTAGTCAAACTTTGTTGTCTTGTCCATTTAAATATTTGTTTTTTGCATCTGGAAGCTTGTACAAGGAGAGGAGCAAAATTACCTTTCCCATTCCAGAGTGGGCATGTCCAATTTTCACCACTACCGGGAAACTTGGTGTTGTAATCTGAAAAGTCAAAGAATAAATAAAGAGTGAATCATAATACTAATTACAGCTGTTACATCAACATAATCAGTAAACTGGAAACACCCTGTCATGAAAAATGAGAGGCTGTTTGAAACAAATGTCAACATTAACAGATCTAAGGGGAGTGTCTGATAAGGTCATGGCCTATGGTAGAAATAGTCATTTTAAGAAAGCCTAGCACATTTATTATTTTAATATAGTCCCCTTTAACTTTTTAACACTTAGTCAAGTGGTTTTGAAGCATACAGATCCCCTCTTTTTAGTAGTTTGTGTCTTGTAACTCTAGAAAAGGGTCCACAGCTGTGATGGCGCCGTTAGCATCATTGTAAATATGGCAACCACTGAGCTTCTTCTTCATTTTGGGGAAAATATACTATTTTGAAATCCAAATCCAGTGATTAAAAAGGGTATTGCACAAATTTAAATCCCCATTCTGGGATGACTGCATGACATCTGATGTTGTCTGTTTTCTCACATGCTAGTGACTTGCAATATCAGTCACCAAAATCTGAAATACGACAAAGGTTATTAACTTCAACCCTTCAAGCATAATCAATGAGAGATGAACTGTTCATGCATGTAACAAGAGCTAACTCATCTCCTTCAACCTCAGGCCACCAACTTATTAATCACTCTAATATAGATTAGTGAGCCTTTACTGTCCAGCACTGAAAAAGTCATTTACAGTAAAACAAATTGCACAAGGGAAGATGGCACAGGTCTACACAATCTCATCTTATAAAGCTGAAAAAAGATTGTACCCATTAACAAATCAAGCAGACATGTAGTAGCATTAGCACGAACTCGGAGTTGAACTTCTAGCCTGCTGATGAATATGAGTCTTATCACTTTTGCTCTGTTTTGGCTTAGATGAACTTCTGTGGAAAATATTTAGCCCTTATGCTGCCAAAAGCTCCAATTGCTGGTTGCTAGCTTAATCCTACTGCCATTTAGTACTGTTCAGGTATTGTGCATCGGGTTTTATCCAGGCTTTTTCACTAATAAAAAGCTGCCTAAAGTCTCTGAAAATGCTCTGCTGATCTCAAGGAAACCGAAAAGTCCCTTGTGGGTTCATTGCAATGAGCAGCATGTAAGAACGTAAAGAAATGACTGATTAAATGGATTAAATAATGTACAAATGAACTGAATAATGTACCCTGCAATGGGTGTGTTGACACAATAAAACAAACATACAGTAAAACTTTTCTCTCGGTCTTCCCCTAGTCCTGTTCCTTTTCAGATGTATTGACACATGCTCAGATGTCCCTTTGATTAAAAATTAGTCATTAAGTGCTGTCTTGACATTAAACCGCTCCATTCACCACCAATAGGGCAACACTTGTACTCCACACTAATCATCTGTAATTTTTATAATAATCATTTGCATCAGTGACTCAGTTGCTGCACTGATGATCACACAAGCTGCGTCTGAACACCACAACAATACTAATCTCCAGCATTGTGAATCATTGTGCTGCTCAAAACTGCCAAACAATACTTTAATCAGTCATAGTTTTCATGACTGACTATGTGAATACGCTGACGACAGCCAATGGGAGAAGAGGGAGGACATCAGAAGAGAGTACAAGAGGAGGCAAAGGGTGGTAGCCTTTTTTTTTTTCTGCGTTTGAGGAGGCTGTCCCTAAATTGTTGAGTACATAAGAGGCTCCCTGTGTGCGACCCTCTCAGCAGCAGAGTGAGAGGGCAGCAGCAGAGAGTGAGACAGCAGCAGAGAGTGAGACAGCAGCAGAGAGTGAGACAGCAGCAGAGAGAGACAGCAGCAGAGAGAGACAGCAGCAGAGAGAGAGACAGCAGCAGGAGAGTGAGACGGCAGCAGAGTGAGACGGCAGCAGAGAGAGACAGCAGCAGAGTGAGGTGAGACGGCAGCAGAGTGAGGTGAGACGGCAGCAGAGTGAGACAGCAGAGTGAGACGGCAGCAGAGTGAGACAGCAGAGTGAGACAGCAGCTCTGTGTCTTCTTGTCGAACTAACTGACCTCCGTCTCGTCCTTCGCGCTGTCAGACTTTCTGGATCACAGAAAGCTTCACACGTTTTCCCTGCTGATTTTTAGTTGCTCTTTCCTCTGTGCTGCCTGCAGGATGTACTGACCTGATGATGTCACAACAGGTGTACTACAGGTGCGGTAACGTACCTTTCAGCAGTCCTACGGCGGCCTCTGTGGACAGGGCGAAGGAATCGAGAGAGCGGGCGATGTCCAGCAGACCCTGGAAATGCTGAGCCATGTGATCTCTGCACACTGAGCAGATGTTGTGGATCGCCTTGGCTGCTGCAGACGCCAGAGGTTTCTCTCTCAGACCTTTCATCAGGTAGTTCAGCACCGAGTCTGACAGCAAAGGGAAACGTGAAGTTTACGAAACAAAAACTCATCCTTAGAGGCTGCACATAAAACAGCAAATATCCAGGTTACAAACAATGAAGACCAAGAGGGAACCACGAAGTAAAACCAGAGACGTGGAACTGAATCTGAAGAAGTTTTTAAAGATCACAAAATAAAACATCAGTGTGAAACACAGAAGCTGCAGGTTATTTGAACTTGTGACTTCATACCAAGAAATCTTGGGTTTCTGTCCACGACCTCACTCATCTCTCCGACCAGCTCGATGCTTGTGTAACGAACTGCCACATGGACGCTTTCTGGAAGTAAAACCACCTGCTGCAACACCTCCGTCAGCGTTGGGTTGTTCTCTCTGAAAGACAAACAGGCTCAGTCAGAGAAAACCGTTTTCGCTAAAACTACACCAGAGTTCCTGCCAGGTTGGTTTTCTCTCTCTGATCAGTTTTGATGCTTGAACAGAGGGATGAAGTGCCAGAACCTGCAGTTTCTGCCTCCCTGAACATTTGCTTTGTGTCCTGGCAGAATGACCCGGATACCTACGGATCAACACTCTTTGCGATGGCAGCCATGATGAAGAGGACAGCCTCGGTCACCTCCCAGGAAGGGTTCCCTTCTTTTAACGTGGAATATAGCTGAGAACAAACAGAGAACAGCACAAGTCGTTCACTTAGCTCATGGACTTAATGTACCGATGGAAGTTTAGTTGTGTTTTTTAAAGGAATCAATTATTTTTAAGATTCTGATGAAAATGGTGTCAAATTAAATCTCAACCACAAGGACAAAATGACAGCGTGGTACAGTTTGGCTAACCCTGAAATGCACTTGTACAAAATCAAAACATCTCTTAATAATTTCTCACAGGCCGTTTTGCTGTGAAATGCAGCTTTCCAGCACAACTCGAGCCGCTTCATGCTAACTGATGCCGCCGCCATTAAAAGCAGACTTGGCGGCCTCTGAAACGTGGTTTCTTGTCAGCTGGGCGACAGTGCGGCTCCTCAACACCGCGAGTTTCCTCCCGAGCGCTCACACGTTTATGTGTTAGTAGGCGTACTCAGCCTCTGTCGGCAGGATCTCTTTTGTAGGTGAGCGTGTCTGCTACTCGCCATGAATTTAAAAACTGATATTTAACGCTGGTTCAGGGTCAAAAGCCACAGAATTAACTGCAGTCTTTGCGGTTTGTTTGAATCACATTTTAAATTGAAATTCAGTCAAATGTTTGGCCCCAGATTCCATCAACATGTTCACCGAACAGAATACAGAAGCTCAAACACTTTCTCTCAGCTCTGTTCATTTGTGGATTAAAATGAAAGTTACCTGCGAGAAACACTCCATGGATCCAACAAGAAAAATGACGTCTTTAACAAGGTCCGAGACTCTCATTCTGAACTCCCCGAAATCATCCGTGTCCTCTGGGATTCCCTCCTGTCGAGTTAAAACATCTTCTTACGGAAGGTCAAGATTCATATGCATCATTTTCACAATTTTACTGACGTCTTGTAGGGTTACATTTGGACTGAATCAGATATAGCTTTCCAATTCCAAAGTTTGATTTGACTTTGTTTTTTTCTTATAGTCTGTCATAAAGTAAACAGCAGCGTTGATAAGTTTCAGGTTTCACCTGCAGATCAAGTTTTATGCCGTTTTACGTCACCTGTGATGTGAAAATAAAGATCTTCACACTGTCAGTCAACATAATGTGTGTGTCCTGCTTATAGCTCAGTTATAAAATGCCACGAAGAGGCTCTCCTGCCGGACAGCTGAAGTTTCTGTCAGCCAAGGAACAGGAAACCACACTGGACAGTGACCAGGGGTCCTCTCGACCAATGACCACAGTTGACCACTTTGAGGGGGAAAACCCTTCAGTTCCCTTCAAGTTCAGGATGAGGATTTCATAGTTAAATGTGGTTCTGTGTAGACTGGATCAGGTGACTTACATGATCTGGATCTAGCTGACAGTGTCGGGCCAAACAGTGCAGAAGTCTCTGGATATACGGTCTGAAGATGGTGTGAAGAGCTGCATCATTAATCTTATACAGATGTTCTCCAAGACGATACCAGAAGTTGAAGGAGATCTCCACAACCTGGCTCACACAGACCAGAAACAGAAGCTGGAGTATTTCATGCTTTAAACTGTAGGTGCTGTAGTTATTTTTGTACCTCGTGAGGCAGATGGTGCAGAGGTTGTATTACTGGTGTCGTGGTTATTTTCGTACCTCGTACTGAGGGTGTCCTGCACAGATCAGCAGTAACTCCAGTGTCCTCAGGTCTCCCATACCCTGACCTGGACTCCTGACCGTGGTCTCCAAAAACGTCTCGCAGAGCTCCGTGAAGATCCGGCAGTAGTTCAGCACCCTGAAGATGACAGTCAAACATGATTGTGATCTATAACACTGATATTGTTGCTGAACAGAATTACTTTTCTGTTTCTTCTCACTTGTCGAGGTCCTCTCGGGCCACGGCCATGTGATAGGCTGTCTCCAGCGTCAGGACGCCCTGGAAGAGCTGCATAGCTAAAGCAATGTTGGTGTCCACATTTTCTATAGCGTACAGGGCCGAGCACACGCAGTCTGACGTCGCCTCGTGCAGGTTGGTTGAGGTTTCGTCCCTCTGCTGTGAAATCACAAGAGTGTGACGGCAACGTCAGACAACAGCAGCTGAACACATGGAGCAGGTTTTCATTTGAACCCGTCCAGGTTTTACTTTGCATTCTGGGGTGTTTTTCACACATTAACTCCTGATTCCTTCTGTCTTGTTAAACAGGAAGCAGACATCCCCATAAAGCTGTCAGATGAATAAAAAAACAGAGTGTATCTCACCAGGACTTGGAAGAGGACCATGAGCAGTTGGTTAGAGGCCATGAAGTTACTGTCGAGGACTCCCAGGTTGAACCAGCTGCCCAAGCAGCGAAACACCTTGATGAACATCTTCTCATCGTTACCAGTCTTCTCCACACACGTCGTCTAAAATAAAATGCAAACAGCGTGATGGCGCATGGTCTTTAGACACAACTCAAACGGAGGCAGGGAGAGCATGATGACTGTGACCTTCAGTCTGACATGATCAGAGTTGTCTTTTCATCTTCAAGTTTCTGAAACGTTCATCTCTACCACGTTTATCTCACTCATTCCTAGATACTTAATAAATATATGAGCCTGGTGTCGGCACAGTAAACCCGCCTTTTTCAAGACAAAGACATTAGAACTCTCGGAAACTAAAAACTAAGAAAACTGAATAATGAGGGCAGATGATCTATGAACATTCTTAGGAAGCCGACAAATGAACAGGTTTAACATCAGAGTGCCCTGAGAGTCCAGACTGAGGTTTATTATAAGGCTACGAAACACTAGAATAGTGTGATAAGAGACGGGAAAGGCTTCTGACCAGCAGGGTGACGACAGTGCTGGAGTAATAAGCCAGATCCTCAATGATTTCTGTCCTGCGATTGGCCCCGATTCTTAGAGATCGACTGTGAACTTCCTCTGGCAGCACCGTAAGAATCTCTATGAGGAAGGCCATCGAGCTGATGTCATTGTTATACCTGGGGGTGAATCACAAGGGTTGAAAACAGGTTAAAAACAGCTGACTTCAGAAATGGGCGCTCATATGACGGGTGTCGTACCTGGAAATGAAACACACAGCTGGTTCGAGTCAGACTGTGAAAACTCTGTTTCTTTCTGTCCAAACAAAGATTAACTGTCATGTGCTGACTGATTCAGCGGCCATGTTTTAAGTTCCTGCCAACAGTCGACACACCCAGTGTCTAAAAAGGTTTGGATTGTTTGGGGAATTCTTACTTTTCTATGAGCGTGTGAACACATCCTTTCCACGAAGCCATCTGAAGAGCGAGGTCTGCGATTGCCAACGCCAGCTGAGACAGAAAACACAAGTCACACAGAGACTAGAAATCAACAGAGGGCCATTCGATCCACAAAGTGAAAGAAATGAAAACGTATCAGACACAACAACATCTAAATTAACTGCAGCGAAACAAAATGCAAACAGGCTTCTTTATACCAGAGTTCAAAGTATCAATGCACCTGATAACTGTATAAACTGTGATGAACCTGATGGAAACGCTGATGGAAACTTTTGCAGAACCCTTCTTGCTTTGACACTGATGTTACTCTCAATAATCGGAGCTTCAGAAACAAACCACAGGCTGTCGTGGTTTATTTCAGTTCATGTTGTGTAAAAGTGAGGAGCTCCTGCGAAACATGACTCGGATGTGACAACACAGACTGTTTACACCAGAGCGATAAAACACAAGAGTTTTCCTGTAACTTCCAACACTCTTTGTTAGAAAAGGAAGCAGTTGAAAGTTGTTTTGCAAATCAATGATTTAAGAAAAAATCACCTCTGCAAGAACATGAAGTGCTGTGAACTTTCCTGCTGCAACAAACACTGCAGCTTCAAACAGCTCACACCAACTCTGAGCTGAAGATGAGAACGATGTGCTCAGCCGGTTAAACGTGAGGCAGAGACGCTGATCGTCACGTCAACATAAAGACAGCAGAGCAGCACCCCTCCTCATTCTGCTGCCCTCATGCAGGCGGGAGGCTGCAGATTTTATATTCATGCCGTTACCTTTTTTAAAAGAAAAGGCTGCAGATCATATTATACTTCAGTAAAAGTAAAAACACCAGAAAAAGGTTTGACACACATTTTCCTGCATCAAGAGACAGAAACAGTGTCCCAGTTTCTGTTTATTCAATCAAAAAGTTTTTTAACCCAAACTGAATTGAAACATGAATCGCTGGTTAGCGTTACATCACCGTTGTGACACGGTGACATGTGACGTGGCGTAATGGAGGAAATGCTCAGGCTGCGTTGCCATGGAGCTGCGGGTTTGAGCTCCTGTTGTATTGAGAGTTAATCACGAACAAACACCTCTGCGATCAGACACGTTCCTGCGCTGGCAGGAGCTCAGGACACGATACCTGTGTGACGATGATTGGCGACAGGTCTTTGAGGTTCTCAATGTGGGTCAGCAGCGAATCTCGCAGTGCATTGTGGGTCTCAGGTGGAAGCTCGTAGAACGACGTTTGGATCTTCATCTTCATTGTCTGTGCAGCAAAATAACATGACTCTACATCTTGTTTGAGCTGCAGAAGCTGGTCAGAGATCTCCCATGCGTACATCTGTAGGGTGGGACAGAAAGTGATGTCATTAGACTTGAAACTCACAGAGAACATTTGATCCGAGAGGCTTTTTATCTTTTTTTCTTTGCACATGCAGACAAATCATCAAGAACAAATTTGATTCTGTCCTTCATGAAGATTTTCTTATTAAAAGTGAACTTTAAATTATTCACGCAACAAAAACAAAAACAATGTCCAAAACTCTATCCACCTCTGAGTCTGGATCTGTCCGAGGTTTCCGCCTGTTAAAGGAAGTTTTTCCTCGCCACTGTCGCCGAGTGCTTGCTCATGTGGGAATTGCTTTCAATTGTTGTGTTCCTATAAATCTAAAATATAAATGCATTTATAGAGTGTGGTCTAGACCTGCTCTATATGTAAAGTGTCTTGAGAC
>JAPZDV010000015.1:18860174-18894066 GCA_029814665.1 Acanthurus lineatus
ATATATATTTAAATATATATATATATATATATATATATGAGAAATATAAAAAAATTAGTTACATTAACGTGACAATCAGAAAAAAATTGACTAACGCACCTTTATACTTGTTGATTCCTCTGAGGATCAGCTGATGCGGCGATGAACCAGCAGAGTGAAAGAAGCAAAGTTACATCTGCAGGTTTGTATCGTTCCTCTGAAGATGTGAAGATTTAGTGATGGAGGAGTGGAGGGCTTTTAAAATAGACAGTGACTTGCGTCTTTATCCTCATCCTCAGATTAACTGTTTGTCATTTCAGACCAGTTTAGACCAGTTTAGAGGAAGTTGTAAGGGTCTTTCTGTCTCTAATCTGATTCTGTGACGATGTTTTGAGGATTTAGAGGCTTGAGGAGGAAAACCTGCTCACGTAAATCCAAAAAGCATCCGGATTAGAGGTCACTT
Source organism: Acanthurus lineatus (assembly GCA_029814665.1). NCBI lineage: Eukaryota > Metazoa > Chordata > Actinopteri > Acanthuriformes > Acanthuridae > Acanthurus > Acanthurus lineatus. The sequence continues at coordinate 18,860,617 of JAPZDV010000015.1, forward strand.
GGACTAAAAACTAAAAGGTCTCATAGGATTTTGGTATCTGTGGACCACCTGCTGCTCTTGAGCCTGGACCTGCCTGCACCACCCCTGCAGTGCGTCATTACTGCACCGAACTTCATTTAACTGTAAAACACTGCAGTTTGAACTCCGCATAACATCACATCATCACGTGTAGAATTATTTCATTGAATCTGTACAGCTTGAAATCTGAATATAATTTGGATTGAATGTTAAATGTCTTATATTTATATGAAACTATGTTATAATGGTTGTAGGAACTGATTCAAACATTCTTATTTTATATTAAATAATTATATTTGACTCAATCACATCCTGTTCCCAACCTTTACCTGAGTCAAAATGTTATCAGTAGGATAATAACCAAGTTTATAATAATTATAAAAATAAGAATAATAAAAATAAAAATAATAATAATAACTTTGTTTACAAATAAATATAGTTTTGCATTGCTATAATCTATCGTCAGACCCTCACACAGTGCAGCTCTGTGTCTGTTGTGTCTGACAAACATTTACTTCTGTAATATAACTACAAGTTTTCTTCTCTTATATGATGCAGGTTTTCTGTTCGACAGATATACAAGAAAACAAACAGTATAAACATAAAATATTTGAAATTTAAATAACTGTTTTACACTAATACTCAGCAGCTTCTCGCCCATGTTTATTGCACTTTGAGGTTACTTTCATATTGTCAGAGAGAACAAGAACAGCTGAAGCACTTGTTCAGTTTTTGGCATAAAGTGTTGAAATGTTCGAGGGATGATTCTCCTTTTTTTCATTTTCTCAGTCTCTCCTTTCTCTGTCTTCTTTCTGTCTGTTTTAATGTTTAACCAACTTGTGTTATGTACTCTGGTTGATTCGAGCATTTTTGTAATGGTTAACTCTGTCTGTAAGCAGATTAAAGTGCCGTGCAGAAAACATCTTCAGACAGAAGGTAAACCTGACAATCTTAATCCTAAAATGTGGCTTCAGAAAAAGCAAAGCAGCTCTTCGGAGTAAATCTGTAGTTTAAGTGGTTTATGAGTTGTATATAAAGAGGCTGAATCATCAGCTGCCGTTGAAAGCTCAGCGTCACAATGGGGAAACATTTCCACCTGTATGAGAACATCTCTAAAGTGAGTCCCTTTGAGGGGCCCCAGTATTATCTGGCTCCTCAGTGGGTCTTTCACCTGCAGACCATCTTCATGGGCCTCGTCTTCTTCGCTGGAACTCCTTTAAACTTCATTGTTCTCTATGTGACACTCAAGTACAAGAAGCTCAGAGTCCCTCTCAACTACATTCTTGTCAACATCTCTTTCGCAGGGTTCATCTTCGTCACCTTCTCCGTCAGCCAGGTGTTCATCGCCACCACGAAGGGTTATTATTTCCTGGGTCACACCATGTGTGCTCTAGAGGCTGCCATGGGATCGATAGCAGGTAGATAACATCAACTATCATTCATGTCAGCAGGTAGAGAAACTGAACTTTGTTACATTTTTTGACCTGCATATGTTTGTTTGTAAAACTACTGACTTTGGTAATTTAATATTTCTGTCTCTGATCATTCTTTCACCTCGTCTGTCCTCTTCAGGACTCGTGACAGCCTGGTCTTTGGCTGTTCTGTCTATTGAGAGGTACCTGGTCATCTGTAAACCGTTTGGAGCATTTAAGTTCACCAGTAACCACGCTCTGCTTGCTGTGGCTTTCACCTGGCTCATTGGGATCGCCTGTGCCATCCCACCGTTCTTTGGCTGGAGCAGGTAAGTAATGCACCTCTTGGCAAAGATGAGCAAAAATAAACCTATGATTCAAATGACAAAAATCATGAGCCACCGAAATTATATTACAAAATGTAGCAATAACACAAAGTATTAAAATTAGGGTGTCGAACTTAACGTGTTAATAATGTGTTAACTCAAACTCCTTTTAACGGCACTATTTTTTTTAACACACGATTAACGTACGCACAGTCTGTGCCTCGCCAGCTGCCGTAGTTTCAGGAAGTGGCGCTAAAATAGCATTGCAAACAGTTACAAAGTAGAAATGGATACAGAAAAGGGACTTTTAAACGGAAAGTTAAGCTCTAAAGTTTTGCCCGATGGTTCTCTGGACAAAACAAGTAAAGTAATTTGTATTTATTGTAAATATGAATTAAGTTTCCACCGGAGCACGTCCAGTCTAAAATACCACATGATGACCAAGGAATTATTATTGTCCTCTCCAATTTTTCCTAGAGTTTAAGAAAAACAATAAATATCTTGTTTAGTTACATATAGAGCAGGGTAAAACATTTGCAATTAATTTGCGATTAATCGCGCGTTAACTCAGGACACTAATGCAATTACTCGCAATTAAAAATTTAAACATTTTATTCGACTCACAGCCCTAATTAAAATAAATAAAACAGCATTTTCTGTTGTGATTCTGGTGATCTGCAGCCTCCCGTCCGGGCTGGGGTGGCACTTTAATTCACATGACTTCAATACTGATAAACTTATTGAAGTGTGTGTGTGTGAGCAGAAACACTGCCCTCTGCCCATATCTTCTTACCCTGCTGCATTCAGGACCTTTCTGGCTAGTCTTTGTGGGGTGGGTGTGTGTCCCTGAGTCAGCAACAGCCCACAGGGCGCCGAGGCTGAACCAGAACCGGGTGCTGGTTTAGAAGCTCACGTCCCAGAGCTAGAGACGAGGGTCCAACCATGAACATTGTGTTTACAGCAAGCAAGCTCATTCTGCCTATAAACACGTGAACTTGTTCTCGTTGGTTTCTAGGTACATCCCTGAGGGTTTGGGCTGCTCCTGCGGGCCTGACTGGTACACACACAACGAGGAATTTAACTGCAGCAGCTACACGAACTTTCTGATGGTGACCTGCTTCATCGCTCCACTCAGTATCATAATCTTCTCCTACTCTCAGCTTCTGGGTGCTCTGCGAGCTGTAAGTTTTCAACCCGGTATGTCTGAGATTGAGGTTTTGGTCTGAAGCTACAGTTGAAAGTCATCCCTCTTTCTCTTATCTCTTGTGTTCAGGTAGCAGCCCAGCAGGCGGAGTCGGTCTCCACCCAGAAGGCAGAGAAGGAAGTTTCAAGGATGATCATAGTGATGGTGGGATCCTTCCTTACTTGTTATGGTCCGTACTCAATCGCAGCTCTTTACTTCGCATACTCTTCAGATGAAAACAAAGACTATCGGCTCGTCACCATCCCAGCATTTTTCTCCAAGAGTTCGTGTGTCTACAACCCGCTCATCTATGCCTTCATGAACAAACAGGTGAGCAGACAAACAGACGCTTTGAGAAACCCAGAATCATGATCTGAACAATATTAGTAAAGTTATTAGTTACTAACGAAAAGTTAGTTTCATGCCATGCATCAAACTAACTTTTAATTTTGTCAACAAAATCTATGACCAAAAAAAACTAGCAAAAATCAAGAAGGAAAGTAAATAAAATGTTACCTTTGATGACAAAGATTTAAACGAACAACTTAAAACCAAATTAAATTGGAAAAGACGGGTAAATGGACAGACTAAATTAATCCTGTGAAAATAACTTACATCTATTAAATGGAGGTGAAGTTATCTGTCGACCTCCTGCATGGGACTAAAAAGGATCTTACATTCAGTAACATCTCTGTCAGCAAAACTTTTTAATGATTTCTAGACTAAATTCATTTAAGATCTACTGAGTTTTCAACAGGAAACAGCCAAATATCAGCTGAGACAAAAACCTGCAGGCAGCACAGACACATTCAGAAAAGAAAAACTACAGAATAAATTTTATGTCTTTATCCAGATGCTCATGAAAGAAAATTCAAGACGTTGTAACACGTTTTAGCTCTTGAGATTAACGCATTCAGTCAACATTGTTTGTGAATCAGCTGCAATAGAGACATCAGCTAACTGTGATGATGCTAATGCTAATGCTAAGGCAAGGTGAGAAAGAAGGACAAGGAAAGAGAGCTGCTCAGAGTTTGTGATGAGACTGGATTTACTGAAATCTGCAGTCACATGGACACTGTGTGTTACCCAGGTGACAGAACTCGTAACCATGGAAACGGCACACTGTTTTGGTTTTAGCTGAGAGAGTGAAACACACCTGTTTCGCACCTGTGCTAAAATCACCACACTGGCTTCTTTTGAGCCCAATGAGAGATTTTAAAATCTATTTTCTTGTTTATGAAGTACTACATAGATCTTTGATTTACATGACGAAGCTTCCGGACTCCTTGGGTTGTCTTGGATAGTTGCCTTATTGTTCCCATGATTCCAATAAAGCAGAATGAAGCAGTTTTTGTTTTCTATGTTCCTCGTCTGTGGAATATTCCTTCTAAATACATGAAGTTTGCTTCAACTGTCAATAATGTGCACGTAGCAGGTGAAAACAAGAACGTTCATGAGGTTTCGAAGTTTCCCCTCTCGATCATCACTAGTGTCTGAGCTCCACACCTGACCCGAAGGTAGAAGCAGGTCCATCTCTGCAAAAACCCAAACCTCATGTTGAGGATCACTGACCTAGAGACCAAACAAGAGGAGGGCGTTCAGTTGCCAAGTCTGAGGAAGACCTATCAGGTTAGGAGCACACCCAAGAGCATGCTGATGGTTTTCTGTGACGTTCGAGTGGTCGCACGCTGAGAATTTGTTCTCTGGTGTCAGGCTGTCAACACTGAGTACTCCTGTGATGTTCTAAAGCAGCCGAGAGAACTTTCACCGCCATCACACTGAATTTTGGCCCAATGGCAGACGAGCTCTTGAACATGACACAGTCGTGGCTTCCCGTCTGTTCCTGAGGAGGTCTGGTCTCTGGTTGTGGTCACAGAGCCATGTCTCAGGTGTGGTAAAACATGGTGCTCGCATCAGTGGTCACAAAAACGAGTCTAGCTCAGGTACTGGTGGTGATCAAGCAGTGAAACCTGGAACACTACGTAGAGAGAACGAGACCAGCGCAGACTTACAATATCTTTTTCACACTAATTAAGAAACCTCATCTTCTCTAATTTATATTTCGAATCAAAGTAACAATCCACCTTAGTTTTCTTCAGTCTCTGCAAGTTCTCACGCTTGTTCTGAACGCTGATAAGACAAATGTTTTTTTTCCTCAAAAACAAATTATGCAACATGCAACATCAGTGCCAGCTTCAGTCTTTTAAGGCATGTGAAGCTGACATGGAGCCACTGACACAAACTACAGATGAAAACTGGTTTCCTTTATCAGAATGAAGTTGCGTCTCAAGTAAAATAGTTGGGCGGTAAACTGTGATGTCTGTGCTCGACTGCTTGACGCAGTTTTTCAATGTGCTTCGTTTGAACAGGAGAGAAACTCGTGCTGTGAGTCCTGTGTGTAACAGTAGGCTGGTCCTCACTAGAATAAAACTACATTCAATCAGCTTTACTGATAAAAGGTTCTCACACCGAACAGATCTGAGGTCTGTTTAACTGCTCAGGGTAAAAACTTGATGCCTTCTTTTACTTAACACCTCTAAACCTGAATGAATCTCAGAGGATTCTGAGTCTTCAGAGTCTCGCTGCATGAAATTTGTAACTTCCTATTTGAAAAAGTTTGGAGATGAGTAAGATTTCTCCTGCCGTGCTCAGGTCAGTCCTGATTAAATATGTATATATTTAAAAAATCGTTATTAATTTTGTTTTTTTCCTTCAGTTTAACGCTTGCATCATGGAAACAGTCTTTGGAAAGAAAATGGATGAATCATCTGAAGTTTCCTCAAAGACAGAGACGTCCTCAGTGTCCACTGCCTCTTAACGTTTGAAAGCAGATAAAACTGAAGACAGAAGGACATTACAACAACTTTGCAAACAGACTTTTACAGGTCAAACCTTGGAGGTATAATGAGAGGAAATGAGTAACATTCATTGATGATTTATCATAAAACATGTAAATATAACAGGTTGCTCATTGTTTGACTGTAGAACGTTTGTTTAGACCAAAGTTATCAAAATTTAATAAAACATAGTTACTTTGCATTGAGTCTGTGAAATAACTCTGTTCTCAGCTCGTTCACACTTTTAAGAGCATAGCAAGAAAGTGTAGGTTCACTCAAAACAAATGCAAAAACAGAACTTGCACTTAAAACTTTATTCACAAACGGTTGTAAAAGTTTACAGTGTGCAGCATAAAGTTCAAAACTCTCAATGTGCAAAATGAATGAGTTTTCCTGTGACAAAAAAATTTAGAACACCAATTTTCTTTCAAGCAATCACTTCATTTTCAGTTTCTTTCATTTCTTTAATTTAACCATGAAAGCTCTGAGCTGTCCCAAATCACTGATATCATCTTGACTAAAAATCATTTAATGGCATCTTAAACAGAAATGAAACAAGTTTACAGATAAAACCAGAGGAAAGGTCGGTAACCTGACGACAGCCACATATAAACTAAGAACAAAAAGACTCCAAACAACCAAAAGAGCAGAAACAAAACAGAATGTAAAGAAGTGAAAGAGGAGATCAAAATGACCAGTCAATTGTTTTTTCCATCTCTGAACAAAATAAAAGTTTCATCAATTTAAACCTGCACTCGGTTGCACCAGCTGCATCTGGTTTAAGTCTTTATTCCGACTCAGGATGAAGTTTATTTGCTCCTGACATTTTAAGAGTCCTATCAGCTAACAGAAAAAAAATGAAGAATTAAGTGACACTTAAATTTTTCGGCCGAAGTCCTCTACAAGAGACGCTTGGCGTTGAACATTATTTTGAAAGGTGGGACAACTTAGTGGAAGAACAGTTTCTGGTCTATAGTCAGATAAGGCCAGCAAAGCTGTGACTTTACTAAATCTGACATTAGACACTAACGTTACAGTGTTAGTGAGCAAATATGATTAACAACTACTCAGTACAGTTACATCTCACCAGTGTAGGCTGTAATTATGACTGCTATGATGTAATATGAACATATTATATTGTTTAGTTACCCAAAGTTGTACTTGACACTTTCACCACAGGATTTAAGTTTTGGTTTTCTGTATCAGCTGTAGATGAAGGTTGGACACTTTATCTCTTCATCATAATGTCTTTGTGGAGGTTAATATAAGCTTCCTTTAGCTATTTGCCCCTTTGTTGTTGTGAGGCAAATAGCTAAAAGACAATCAGATACGATGGACAACACAATAATGAACAGAGAATAAGAGAACAATGGATGTGGAAACATTATTTTCTGCCACAATATTTTGGTCAGTTTGGACATCACATCAGAATAGTTCACTTATACTTTTTATCTCTGAGGTTAAAACCAAACATCAACACAGTCTTTAACTAGCTAGTTTGCAGGTATCACTTTGTGCAATCTCATTTAAGACAGAACTGATGTTGCACTTACGTGCAACGGGCCTTTGGGGTCCAAATGTAAACACTCAGAGCTTCTTAAACATTTCTCTTCTGAGGGTTTTCAAAATAAATTATTCTTGAAAAACTAGAGCTGAATCATGTTTCCAATTAGAAATGTGCTGAGTCTCTAGAACTCGTCGTGTCGTAGTAAAGCCTCACCAAAATCTGTCACCTGACTTCCAACAAACACATCATATTTGTCCAGGATTTCCTTTTTGGTGAGTTTCCCATCCTGAACAAGACACAGACACATTTGTTCATCAGGTAAACAGCTACAGACCGAACAACTACATATGACACAGAGGGATTTGAGTAGAAACACATTTGTCTGACCTGGTTGGTATCTGACTCGTGAAGAAGGTGTTTGGCCTCAGCTTCAGCATGGTCGTAATCTGATGGAAGAATCCAGTCCAGAGTTTCCTCTTTGTCCATCTTTCCATCCTTGTTTTTGTCTCTGAACTCAGAAAACTGCTCACGCTCTGTCGTCACCCACTCCGGTTCTTCTTCATTGTCCTCTGACGTGTACATGTCACCTACAGAGAAACTGAGTAAAGATCAAATTGTTCCAGAGCTGCTGAGGGTTTCGCTTTAATTTGTGACTCACACATATCAACCAACATGTCCTCCAATCAAAACGACCAGGTAGGATGTTTTGCTGCCTTCGTCCGAATTTGTGACCTAGGGGAGCGTTTCCAAAAATAGCACCCACACCAGCCAGGAACGCACAGATCATTTTTTTACTTTTGGGCTTGTTTTCTATCAGAAGACAGCCTCATCTTCACAGTGAGGTTAAGTTTGGGGTTAGACTACAGGTGAGAGGGCAACATAAGCCTGTTTAAACTGGTTAAAACGCTAAAAGGACACAAATGTTGGAACTTCACATACCACTTTGTCTTTAATTACATGGTTGCCAGAGGTCCCCTACATTCAAGATGTAAATATGGGTCATAAAATGCTGTTGGGTCATTTTTTTGTTAGAGGACAGGCTCATATCAACCAGTTCACACATCATTTCTCTCATCCTGAAAACCAAAGTCAAGCACACAACATGTCAGTTCTGCCACTAGGGGGCTCTGTATAAAACAATGAAAATACAGACATTGTTTGATGATGTCATGAAGCAGGGTGGGATCATGGGATTTGTTTGTTTAAATAGATGTTTATGAACAGATGTAAATCTGTGTGATTCACTCAGGCGTATATGTTCACAGGCTATGTGATGAATGAAAGTTTGAGTCATGCCACGTTTAGTCCAGTTTTTTCAACCATTATGCCGAGAGATCGACAGTGTCGACAATGGCATATTATTTGCAGATAATAATTAATTTGTTTTCAAAAAAATGTTTTTTAGACCAATTAGGTGATATTGGCTAATTTCCCACGGCACAGTGGTTGAAAAACACTGGTTTGGTCGTGTTTGCCAACTTCCTTCCTCACTCTCTGACCGACCAAGTTAAAACACACCTCCTCTCAACAACTGCTGTCACGTTAGAACAATGTAACATGAGGAGTGAGCTTAGTTTGTTTTGAAGAGGCATTTTGTGTCATAACATGTTCAGCAGAACTCTGAATCAACACCTGATGGGTCGTGTTGTGAACATTGAATTTATGATGGTTATCATGTAAAACTGTTCAAGTACACCTTTCTACAACTGGATTACTTTCCCTGGACAAATCATGGATAGTTTGTAAGTACTTTCCTGAAAGGAAACTTTGCAAAGGCGTGAGGGAGCGCCTGACTGCAGGATTCAGTGCGTTTTTGCTAGTTTTTGGTTGTATTCGGCCTGCTGCAGAGTTTTCACGGTTTCAGTTTGTACGGTCAGTTAGCGTCGGTGTTGCTGGTGGGAGCAATGTTAATCACCTCCTTCCTGCTGATTTGCTTCATGCCTCACTTGTTTGGAGCTTGGTTTCATTACTTGGTAACTAACTGTAATGCCGACACACATTTGGTTCAGTAACTCGTTGTGGTTTTAGTTCATCTATATGTGAAAATAATTTACTCATCTGCTTTACATTGAGGAGTGGGAGGTGGTGCCAACCTTCCCAGTCAGCTGCTCATGGTACAACTTGCCTCCCATAGGTGGTGTTGTGAGCTGCACTGAGGTAGCTGGCTGGTGGTTTTCCCAAGTCACATCTAGTGTTTTCTGTTAATGGTCAGGACCTCCTCCCTCTGCAGCCCCCATCTGTACACCAAACTTACCTTTGAAACACTGAACCTTAAAGGGAAGATGATAAAGGTGCTAGAGTTCATGTCAGTTCTTCTTACCGATGTACTCCTGCAGGTCAATGAAACCATCTCCATTCTTGTCAATGTCTTCCATCGTTTCCTGTGACGATGAGAAAGCGCATCACATCAATGACATCACATGGCATCTGTGACATCATGTCAGTGCCATCACACTCACCTGCACCACAATGTCCTTCATGTGCTCGTGATCCTCAGGATGAATGAAAGCTGTGAACTCTTGTTTATCTGCGATCAAGTCTCCGTTTCTGTCTGCGACTCTGAAACGTCTCTCATCCCTCGACATCATGTAAGTGTAGTTATACTCTGTGTCCGTCTGAGGGCTCTCTGTTCGAGGTGATCAATCACACAATCACTTTTAGGATGAGGAAAACTAAGCAGAGTCTCTCTGCTGCTTGACCTGAATGTGCGTCATTACTGAACTGTACTGTATCAAACTGTAATTCTTTACCCAGAAAACTCCCGTAAGTGACGTTCTTGTACTCCTCCCAGCTGATGAGACCGTCACTGTTCATATCAAAGTCTTTCCACTGATGCTCCACGCTGTTGTAAATATGTGTTTTCTGGGCATTTTTGATCCAAACCTTTAGCTCTTCCTCAGAGATAAAACCATCTTTGTTACTGTCCATTTTGTCCACAATGATGCTGCACAGAGACACAGTGTTATTACGAAAGTTTTCATTAGTTACTGACAATCTGGAACATGTAGGGCGATCCCTGTCACCGGAGCAAGATCCTGCTCTGCACTACAGCCACTGATTTTGGTGAAAGTCTCTGAGCCCTGTGACTGAAATGTTGTGTACCACAATAACCAGTACTCTCTAACATCAAGAAGCAACATGGAATACATGAAAAAAAATGACTGTTTTTACCAGAATTGTGCAGAAACATCCACATGAATGATGGTTCTCACCTGTTATATTCAAATAGTCATTTAAACCAACTTAGATACACTTGGTGCCCTGCACAAACATGCTAAAAAAAAAAAGAAACAAAACTTGCTGAACCAGTTGTGGATGTTTCTGGGAAGCGGGAAGCAGGAAGTCTAAACCAGAAGAATTCCAGTTTACCACAACAAAAGACATTTACAGCAAGACGAATCTGCACAGGGTCATTAGGGAACATCTGCACCAGATGTTTCGGTGTGTCTTTATGTTTACTGGTGTTCCTTTTTCATTGAAACAGACAAATATCCTTATCAGTGACTAGAAGTGATTTGGCTCTGCTGAGCCACAGCAGGTTTTTCTTCATCTTGAACTCACCTGAGTCTCCGTTTGCTCTCCTCTGGGGCGAGGTGGTCGAAGGTTTTGGCCTCATCCTGACCCAGAAAGGCTTCATGATCGTAGTCGTAGTTTTTGTTATCATCATGTTCAAGGCGGCTGAGTGGTTCTTCTTCATGGACTCGACTCTTTCTCTCTGTTGGTTTACTGCTGCCGTAGACGATGCAGAGGATGAAACACGTCAGCAAAGGCCGGACCATCCTGATGGAGATGCAGCAGAAGAGACGACTGACGTTGAACTTGTGTGACCTCCACCAACTGATCTTTGCTCCCTCTGATGGAAGAGCTGAAGCCAACAGAAGCACAAAAACCCGATTACATACCAAGAGAATTAGGTACATGTACTTTAGTACTGCACAAAGCAAAGTACTTGTACTTTTCATGTGTAGTTTACTTCTACTGCACTACATGTATGTGACAGCTGTAGTTTCTGTCAAAGAGAAATGAAACTTATCTGTTAATTAACTCCAACACCACAAACTGAAACGCACAGTATGAAGCATTTAAAGTATTTCAAGTGTACAAACTCATGTTTTAAAGCAACACAATATATGTATATATTTTTTGTTTGCAGTCATGCCCGTCACCAATTTTCTCGTTTACTTATTTTTCCCAGTTTTCTGTGAAAGTACGTTGACAGAACTGTAAAACCAGAGTCAGGTTTCTTGACTTTGTCCACATATGTGGTAAACCAACCCGCTCTGACTGACTTCCGTCAGGTTTTCTTTGCAGGTTTGTCCTGGTGATGGTGAGGTGATCAGGTAAGTTCACAGAACTGACGCTGTTGCTGGAGTCAATAATCAAAGTTGAAAGGTCAGCGAACTGGTTGACTCTTTGCTTTCTCTTTTATCTTATTTTATTTATTTATTTAATCCTTTCAAAATAAATCCATAAATTCAGTATTTTGTATTTTGAAGCTGGAGATGTGTTCTCCGCATAAATCTATTCTTTTTTCTGTTCTGTTCGACTTTTCATCTTGTTTCTCATTAATTTCTGTTTGTTTTGAGTCCAATAACTTTAAGAACGTGAGAGACGTAATTTCGACCACAGAGCCTCACCGTCAGCCTCCTCATCCTCACCGTCAGTCGTGCCATCCTCATCTTCTTCACTCTGCCGACATACAAGTAAACCACGTTTATGAAAATCGGCCTCAAGTAGGAGACTTACCTGCGTGATTGCGTGCGTGCGTGTGCGTAGCTCGCGCTGCTCGACTCCGTTTGTTTCGCCTCCTCTGTTTTCTCTGCTGACCATCACGCACTCCGGCCCCGCAGAATTGCTCCGTCCTGCCGAAGCCAATCAGGTACCGCATGGATCCGTTCTCCCCTCTTCATTGGTCCACTTCAGCAGGCGCTCGTCTTCGGTTAATGACGTCAGAGGTCTCGGTCATCGTACTCCCTTGTCATTGGCTCTTGTTTTTGTGGAGAGTCAGCGGGGAGAAAAGTGTCAGCTGCGTCCTGCCACGTCCTCAAACAGCACAATGAGACTGAGGTCATTCATTTATGACAGCAATGTGGTTCATCACTGTTTGTTCAGCTTAAACAAACTTCACTATGATCAACTATCAGAACGAAGTGGGTCTAAAAAAAGGAGAGATAAGAAAAACAAGAACAAAAAATTGATACATACACACACACACACATTTATATTTATATTTATATTTATATATATTTCTGTACATGAAAATAAATAAATAAATAAACGTGTCTGATGTGAGTGACCATTAGATGGCAGTATTGGTTTTCTAGAGATTTTCAGGCCCAACAACAAATATAATAAAGAAGGATTTTGTTTTTATAAGAATGAAGCTGAAAAAAATGTTTGATGATATTCTGAAGTATTTATCAGTTGTACTCAGCAAAGTTCAGCTCAGTGGTTCTTCAAAGTGTTTCAGTACCTGTACTGAATCTTCTCAGCAGCTGTTCGAACAACTGGACTAAAGTGTCACTCTTCCTCCAGTTGTTGTCACATTCAAAGTGTTTGAAAACCACCTGTGCCTCTGAATGCATCACTAACCTGGACCCAGCTGTCAGTTTTGGACTGTTTTTGTATAAACCAGCTGTTTATTTTAGGCAAATAAAACCTCCTCCATTACAGACGGAACAATATTTTATAAAGTGTTGTTTTATTACTTGGATCTTGTGCTTCACACTGAGTGTTTGGAAGGACAGTAACAAAAGTCTGGTCTCCTGATTGGGCTTCAGTCCACATGATGAGGACGTCTTCGACAAGCTGCGCCCGCCCTGTGTGTTTCTGCTTTCTGTCTTCATCATGAGCAGCTGTGAGTGTTTCTTGGTGTTTAGAGATAAATAAATGAGTGAATAAGTAAATAACTGTACCTCCTGCTGTGATTTCATTCAGACTTGTGCATCAAGCTCAAAGCAGACAGGTTGACAGGAGCCAAATAGATCATGGGAGTACAGAAATGACCACAGTTTTAATTTTTTTCCAAATAGCTTCATGTCAAAATGAATGAAACCAAACTCAAAATAAACATTTTAATCAAACTTGTTCATGCTTTTTGATCTAGATTTTGAACACTGATATGATAAAGAACAAAAGAATATGTCAAACCACTGTTTCTGCACAAAAACAAGGCAGCATGGAAGGTGCTATGTGAATGACTATCATCTGTTTGTTATTAAAAGAGACAAGTAATAACCTTTTTCTTTTGTGTATAAAATGTTTTATATATATATATATATATATATATATATTCTAACACTAACCGTAGTGTTGTTGTGTCATTCTTTAACTTCTTCAACATTACCCAAGAACCAGGACAGAGGAAGAGGAGGGGGATTATGTCTTGTGGGACTTTAAAAGCTTGGGGCCACTTCTGCGTCTCCATATCCAGAAGAACAGGTAAAGTAAATATAGACACAGTTAAACGACATGTAACTGAAAATCCATAAAGGAGAAAGAGACTACACCCAAGATTGCCCCCATATTTAGTAGAAAAACCATTGGTCAAACAGACTGCAAACTGCAAATAATCAGGAAAGATAAATTTACTTTGACTGTTTGTACTAGTTACACTCTTTTACAAACAGACCGACACAAGTCTTTATTTTCAGATTAGGACAGCTTGTCTCTGAGCTCTGGCAGCAGAGTGGTAACCAGCTCTTCTGTTAAAGAAGAAGCTTTTCTTTTCCACACATTTCTCACTTGTATCCTTAAAACACATTTACACAAGTAAATACCAAAATCTGTTGGCGTTTATCCAAAAACACGATGTTGAGACATTGCAGCAGAGCTCTGGTAAGTAACAATCCTGTTAATTCTGACTGTTCACAATATCTATGATGTAGCTTACTAGATCACAATAGTAAGATTACATCAGTAGTTACAAAAAGTTCTTCATCTTTGTGTAAAACTTGAACATTTATTTGGATTCCTAATTTTAAGATGCTAAATTCTCAGATTTTATTAACATTTTATTTGATCTTAAGTTGAAGTATTTTCTTAGCTCGAACTTGGTGAGGATCCTCTCAGCAGGTTTATTGAACAAACTGACAACAGCCGGACGTCGTGTGCCAGTGCTCTTGAAAAACTCTCTTGAAGCAGAGTTACCTCAGATTTTTTCTTTCTTTTGGGTTGCTCAGCTTCACCTTCCTCTCTTTTTAATAACAGAGAAATATATATTTATATAAAGGGACTTCCTTTTTTTGTGACAAATAGGTATTCTGCAAGGATTGCAAACCTGTTTGTTAAGGATTAAACCTGGCCTCAGTGTGATAAAGAACTGTTGACTAGCATGTTGGTGACCAGTTTGGTTTGTAACCTTTATGGTGAATATTGACCTGAGCTTAGGATGCTTTTGCTTAGTGTAGTTTAAAGTAGAATTGTAGGGGAGCTAAAATGATTTGTTGGTCAGTTTAAGCTCACTGCAGTTACCCAGAAAAAGACAAAACTCAGACAATTAAACATGGATGCAAAAAGAAATATGCTTTAGAGAAGAAGTTACCGCTACTCAGTTAAAAACTGCTGTACTATAAAAGCAGCTGCAGCTACTGTAGCACAATTAAGCAAAGACAGAAGCACAGTATTTACCCACTGAGCCACTTTAGAGAGGACTCAGGAACATTTTAACCATTTCTAAAATGCACTCAGTAACAATTATTGCACTTCTTTCAAAAAGAAATTATTTTCCAATACGATATAATTTGTGCTGAGATTAGCAGTGTCTTTGCTAACCTCTAAAGGAGCCGCTATTGTTGTCAAGAAAATAGTAGTTGCTTCTAAACCACTGGTCGTGGCACTTCATAGGATGCTGATTGTGTCAACCACTTGGACAATGAAATCTTGCAAGATGGAATCATAGTTGTATTCACCTGTCTAAATGGCAGTTTTGGGTGTCAGTAGGCCCTGCTCACTGCAAAGTCCTCAACAATCTGCTCCTCGCTAATGTTCTTAGCTGGACCTTTCCTGCTTTGTATTATAAACTATAAACTCTTCTCCCAGTATATCCAGTATTTTTACTCTCTGGCCTACTAAGTGCTCATTATAGTTTTCAAAATTTTGATTTGAAAAAGGCTCCACTGTCACGAGATGACAGAATTGTTCAGAAACAGCAGAAAAGTCTCACAGAGCTAAAAGGAGTCAGTACTAGAGAATTTCTTTCAAAGATTTCAGCATTCAATGGGCTTGACTGGTGTTGCATTGAATTAGTTATCAGTTAATTTAAATGTGAGACTTTTTTCATCCACAGTAACAGTACCTGATTGTAAGAAACATAACAGCTGACTCATAGACATGTAAATCATGCAGCAAATATTTGTCCCATGAGAATAACAATGAGCAACTTTGGGCCAAAAAACTTCTGCTTCCATCTTTAGTTTGTGCCAGAAAACACATTTATCATGGAAGGAAGAATTGGGGAATAAAACACCAACCCTGTGATTAGTTGACAGCCTCCGCTTTCTTAACCTCAACCCCCCCCACCCCCCCAATCAAGAAACTGCTGTCATTGTGTTGGAGCAAGTAGTCATTGAATACATGCATTTGTGCCTCTCATTTCTCCAAGGTAAAGCGTGTCATGGTAGGTCACTTTTGCTCAGTGGAACCTATATCAGTGACTCTGGTTGCAGGCAGAAATCTGAGCCAGCAGAATGCACCACCCAAGCTGCCTGTCCCACCTCTGCAGCAGACCTGTGAGCTCTACCTCCGCCTCCTGGAGATCTTTGTGGAGCGTGATGAGCTTAAGAAAATAAAAGAGCTAGTGGAAGATTTTCAGAAAGCAGGAGGGGTTGGAGAACGACTGCAGAGGTGCCTGGAGAAGAGAGCATGCAACACTGACAACTGGGTGAGTTCAACATCATTAATTAACATTAATCTCCTGGCAGTGGCCTCCTCACACATTCTGCATTAATTTAACTCCTAATTTGAAAGGACAAAAGTTAATTTCTCCTTATATATATTACATACAAATTTATATTTTTTGGGGGGGCATTGTCCATAGATTTTTTTTATTTTGTTATTTAATTTTGCTTAACTTTGCTTAATGAACTGTAGCTGCTTGTCTCTTTTTATCTCTATTTCTTGTTTGAAGCTTACAGAGCATTATTTGAGGTGTTTATATCTTGAAGAACAAAAGCCTGTGGTCATTATGTCCAATGCTGGTTGGCTCTCTCCCCAAATAGCCTGCAAGGATAAAGATATGGTACAGATAAGGTAAACACACAAACACATGTAACTCAAGATAAAGAAAAAGCTTTTACCAAAAAAATCACATCTACTTTTTACGCTTGCTGAAAAATTCCTCCTACATCACTTTAGCAAAAAAATAAATAAAAATTAAAATTAAAATAAAATAAAATAACAGCTTACAATAACAGTTCAACAGCTTAACAATTCATCT
This sequence comes from Acanthurus lineatus, assembly GCA_029814665.1. Taxonomy (NCBI): domain Eukaryota; kingdom Metazoa; phylum Chordata; class Actinopteri; order Acanthuriformes; family Acanthuridae; genus Acanthurus; species Acanthurus lineatus. The sequence continues at coordinate 18,877,336 of JAPZDV010000015.1, forward strand.
TACATTCATTTTGCAGAAAAGCAACCAAAACACTGAGAATCAATTCTGGTCCCAGAACACCAAGAACTGAGCCACTTTTTTCCTTTTACCCTCAAAGCCTGTCCTCCTCATCAGAGTATTCAAACACCTTTCTGGCCCAGTTTGGATTGTCTTTGTTTTTCCACTGTTGAAGTTAAAACAGATCAATTTTGGATTGTTTAACCTTTACAGAAAACACGTGTCCAAAAAAATAACTTGTTCTTGTTTAAGTCTGTGGATATGAACTGTGATGAAGACTGTGACATCAAAAGCATATGCTAATGTGCAAACTGAATTTACCCTTTATAAAAAAAAAAACATTCATCCTGATTGATGTTTTCGTAATTAATTTGAGAGATGCCTAATGGCCAGACAGTCCCTGAACTGAGATGATCCTCACTGCTTAGGGACTGGTCGGTTGGGCCCACCCTATTACAAACATGAAATAAATGTCTTACCAAAATCAAATGACCTTCAGGTTCTTAATAAATATCTCTGTATATTGACTAAGGTCCGTGTCAAAAGGGGGGCAGGGTTGGGGTTCCCTCAACTCATAAATAACAATCTGATACCAAAACCCTTAAGCTTTGGACAAGACAAAAAACAGTGCACAGAAACTTGACACAAAATACTCAAAATATTTAAATATTGTCATCTTGGACTTTTGGGGTAACTTGATAAGACTGAGAAGATATCTTGAGACTGCAAATGATAGGTTTGACCCCTTAGAGACTAAAAGTTGGGATATTTTGGCCTAATTTTTTTCCACTCACTTTGATCTTTCTTGAAACCCAAAAGTAATTTGTTTGAGTTTTGTCAATATTTAAATGAATAACCATGTTTTTCTTTGTTTAGGACTGCTGCCAAATATGTAGCATTCTTTTTGGATATGAAGACAATGATTGACAAGTACGTACCAAGCTTTATATATCCTTTACCCATACATACAAGATCTACAACAAACAGCCCATTTCTTTCTCTTGTTATTGTTTCATATAGTGTAATTATAAATGACCATTGTGCAGCTTAAAAATAGATTTTGATGCCAATCAATCAATCAATAAATCACATTATTAAAAGAACACATTTAAAACAGAAAGCAACACAATGTACTTTCCCATGCAAAGAAAATTCATGCAAAATGAAATAAGATACAAATATACTAAACATAATTCTTAGTAAACAAATGTACACAAGAGTAGATTGATGCACAGGTACTTAAAAAATAAATAATTCAGTTTAATTATAATTGAGTAACTCTGCATGACTGTCTGAGTTGTCTCTATCTCTTTCATTATTGAACATTTTTGATTAGTAGTGACACACTGTCGCTTTTGAACACATTATATACACACAGTCATCACTGTGAAGAGCTGTTACAAACACTGCAAGCTGTCATGTGTTTACGCTGCCCTATAACATATTGGAACAAGATTTTGGGACTACCATGGCTGGTAAAAATACAAAATATACCTGTGTTTCAAAAATTCTAACGCTCATTCCCAAGTGTCTCTCTCATACAGCAAAACAATTGCCAAATGGGCATTACAGTGCTTTTTTAACATGGTCACTTGTATTATCAGGCTGCCACTTACCTAAATGAGAGTGAAAACAATGTTTTGTATTAAAAAAGTAAGTCTACTTTATAAATATGAAGTATATGGTTTGCCATGTAAAAGTTAAAAAAAAGAGTATTTTCAATAGACTTAAATTTTTGCTTTTTGCTTTTTTTTTCAAATCAAAAAGCCCTGGTCATATGCTTGAATTTAAAAAAAAATGCAGGAACTTTAACCCATATTTAATGTGTCACAGTGGGACATTACCAGTTGAATACCTAAGAGGAAAGCCTCTGTGCATGAAGCAGTATGAGCAACTGATGTCATCCTGTCGTATCCCTGGTCTGAAGACAGACTCACTGATGTTCTATGCCAAGAGGTCAACCTGCCCCAGACACATCACTGTAGTGCACAACTGTCAGGTGAGGAGCATTCCATCACCGTTTTAAAGTCAAACACCTGTCTCTGAGTTATTCTGTAAGCAGTGTTTATTCTTAAAGCAACCCAAGGGTAACTGGTGTCCTGAGATTCAAGGCATTCATGTGAGTCATTCTTATTCAGTTCTTTAGGCTAGATGTGTACAACAATGATGGAACTCCACTAACAGCAGATCAGCTTAGTGTTCAGCTGGAGAGAATCTCTAAGTCCTCACTGCAGACCAACACAGAGCCCGTTGGCATCCTAACCAGCCAGCGTCGGGACATCTGGAGCAAAACCTACATCAACCTCATCAATGGTGAGAACAACTTTGCTGTTATGCTAATGAAAATAAAATTCACTGACCTGACACTTTTCAGAGCAAGTGGGAAAAAAATGAAGGGAGATACTGTCCCTCTTGTTGGCTAAATGACCAATTTATGTCCATCTGGTAAAACTGGGCAATTCAGGTCCACACACATGGCATTCTGTCTTGACCAAAATGTATGACCTATACATTGTATGAAAAAACAAACATACATAAAAGATTAATCAATAAATAAGAATAAATGTACTTTTTTGGAAACATTTCATGTTTCAAATGGCAAAGCCTTAGATTGCAAGACACAGTTGCTGGTAAAGGTGTATGTTGTGTGAAAATGTCTTGGACTGATTTGTTTAACTGTTGTAGTCTGATCACATAATAAGTATTTGTGCTTGTGCGTGTTCTTGATGTGATTAGACAAGACCAACAAAGAATCAGTGTCAGCTATCCAAAGCAGCATCCTCACATTGTGTTTGGATAGAGCACTGCCCGCAGTGCCTGATGAGATGTATCGCAGTACTCGTATTCTCCAGATGATGCATGGAGGAGGCAGCCAGTGGAACAGTGGAAACCGCTGGTTTGACAAAGGATTGCAGGTGATTAGACACATTTACAAAGTGTACATATACAAACTGTAGCCCAAAACACTTATGTGTTTTCCAGCAACAAGCACTGTCATTGAGGGCCGTGGTTGCTACAAGATGTACATTACAGATCCATTCAAGCCAGACAACCATTTAGTGCTTTAAAAACAAAACAGTTCTAACCAACTGTTCTGTTTAATTTTTACTATGACCTGTGAAGAAACCATTGCAATTGTCTAGCTTGCTAATATTAAATGCTTGATTTTTCTGTGGCAAATTTAGACAGAAAACCTTTAATTCTTGCTCTGTTTTTTGTAACAATAGTTGGCAGATTTTGTAATGGTTTTCCTGTAGCTGTTGAAAGATCTCTGATTTGATAAATTTCAATACCATGATTCAAGATGAGCCAACACCTCCCCCCAGTTCTTTCCAAAATACAGGCACATCCAGTGTAAGGGACAATGGCTATGCTGTTATATAGAGTTGTGTGTCATTTACGTATTAACTATAGGTGATATTATAATAGTCCATAATCTGAGGAAGGGGTTGCATGTGGATACTGAGTGGGAGAGGCTCAGGAATGGACACTTGAGGAACTCCACCTGTGATTTTTAAGAGCCCTCTAATTAATGATTATCAATTTACACATAGTATTCCCTGTGTTGTAATTAATATTTTAACAAAATGAGCACACTGCCAGAAGGTCCTACCTATTGTTCTAGACCTTTAAATGGTCTCTCAACTCAACTGTGTGAGATGCAGCACTGGGATTCAGTAATATCAAAATTGATATGGATCACAGGATATATATTTGTCTATTTATCCCTAACCCTAGCGATGAAGTTAGCAGCAACAAGGTCCATGGTGTGAGTGAAGTGTGGAATACTAAAACTGTTATGAAACATGAACATGGGGATTAACTTGTGTTAAGGTTCTCAGGTGAATAAGACCCTAGAGACAAGTGATTGAATTGAGATTACATTATAATTCACTCATGGGTGTCACACTTGCTTCACAGTGCAACTTAAAAATCTCCAGCCTTACTCACTTCTCCCAGGTCTTCTTTAAATTCTTATTCTCCCCAAACCCATAATACTCCATCCACCCATCAGATGCACATGAACTATTTATCTATCTTCAGTTACACTTTCTCACCTGTGTTTTTGGTTATGGTTATGACCTTTGCTCCCCTGCCCATTCACACAGCTGTTCTTTCATTACCTCACATGAAAAAGTGTAAAATTTGGGATAATATTTGATTTTCTATTTAAGATAATTGTTGGAGAGGATGGCACATGCGGTGGGAATGCTTGTCATGCAGTTGCTGATGGAACAGTCATAATGTCCTTTGCAGACCGTCATATCACACAGTTGTGAGTATCTAAAAAATAAATTAGCTGAAGTGGAGGTGTTTAAACTTGAAATGTTTAGAGTGAAATTGTAATCTTTTAAAAACAATGTGTAAACAAAAGTTTAGCATACTGTCATGAACTTGCTATCGATCATTTATTTAATTTTTGCAGTAATAGGCTTACATTCTAGTATCAAGTTTTCCATCCAGACAGTGCTGTGTAGGTAGATGGTATTTGTAATTTGGAGAAAAGTGGTGAGAGAAAAGTTGTTTTCAACAGATTTTCACTGTTATAAATTAACTTAACTTTAAATGACAGATTTGTCTTGATGACAAATGGCAAAACTGTTTAATTTAATAACAGAAAACTAACACATGATTCCTTAATAATTAAACTATTATAAACGACTCATTTTGACACACTCCATGAGTCATTTATAATGGCCTGATTTTGATGGCATTGCTGGATCTAAAATACAATTTAAGTTTCTCATACATTTACAAAAGAATTTAAATCAATTTTTGAAGTAGTAACACCCCAAACTGTGGTGGCAAAACTTGAGTTATTTAAAGGCTACTTAAATGAGAAAGCTCTTTCTTTTGTCTCTCAGTACTACAATGCTATCAGTCATCTTTACCAAACCCTTAAAAATATCTCTGGGCTCTATTATGTTGCCCAAATCACAGTCAAGTCAAATGTGGAGTAAAACTGAAACAAAGAAGTTAACATACATAGGCTGATTTGTGTGTTAATGATTTGAGAGGATAGCACTGCCGTTGCAGGCAAGTAAAAGACCAAAAAAAAAAAAAAAAAACCCAGCTCCCTCCACTGCAGTTGTACTCACAGTGTTTATGCAGACCTGCTATACAGGGCAACCAACATACACTTATGTACTTTTTTGAATATTGTGTTTAATGCATTTAAAGCACAATTGAAAGTTTTGGTAATGCAAGCAGGGTCTTGCTTAGTGCCAGTGTTTAGTAACCACTTAAACAAACACAAATTTCTCTGCATCAGGGGTGTCAAACTCAATTGCACAGAGGGCCAAAACTCAAAGCATACGTAAGGTCGCAGGCTGAACAGGATAAATATTTATTGAACACACTAAAACTAAACTTTTTTGAACATAAATATGACTAAAAACAGACAGGAATATTATTCCAGAATAAATAAACTTAAACTTCAAATATCTTCAAATATTTTGCTCTCCATAAAAATATATCCTGTCAAATTATACATTCAAAATATGAACATGCTGCAAAAAACCCCTGAAAAAATAAATAAAAATTGTGCTTTTAAGTAAATGTCAAATAACAACAAGTCAAAACATTCAGTTTTCTTTGCTCTTATGCCATTTTAATATATTCCTCAATTACAGCCACATTAGCTCCACAAAAAAGACACAAGGGTTCACTGGCAATGTCAGTAAACATAAACTCAGCCTCCCATTGGCTTTGAAAGGCTCTGTTTTCAGAGTCAACTTTTCTCTTCGCCATTGTTAGGGGCTAGCTTTGACTTTACAATGTATATATGTCTATGGTTGTACACAGCAACAGACGCTTGACTTGATTGACGTGGGAATGTTCTCAGGTTGCCTCTTTCGGCAAGGCAGCTGTTGCGCTGCATTATGGGATCTGTAGTTTGTGTGTTATCAGCGCTTCATATTACCGGGCCATAAATAACAATAATAATAGATCTATATAAAATGATCTCCTGGGCCGGAAATAATTGTATGCCGGGCCAGGAGTGGCCCGCGGGCCTTGAGTTTGACACATATGCCCTACATGATAAGACAAGGCAATGGTGAGCAGCAATAATGTCTAATAATTGGCCTTTGAGACTTTGCTGGTTTTTAACTCCATTTGACTCCACAAGCCTTAATTCTCTAGCTCGTAATAGACTATTTTCATTGATCAATGTCTATATTCAATCTGCAGGTTAACAATGTTGTCAGTATCAGTTTTATTAGAATCAATTTCAGATCTTTTTGATGCAGAAACATTGCCTTTCAAATGGGTTTAAAATGGGTCTCGAAGTATTTTTGGTGAAAGACAGTGATGACTTTGTTATTTTCATTAAACATTGTTATTATCCATCTTATGGACCAATTCTTTTTTAATGTTTCTGAAAAAAGAAATAAGGCACAGGTCACGCAGTCTTCCACGGAGCCATTGCCCATGCCTCAGAAACTACACTTCAACATAACACCTGAGATCAAGAAGGACATTGAGGAAGCCATGCAGCACATTGACAAGTGAGAGTATCTTGTAGCTGTGATAGCCTTTAAACAAACTATGATTAGAAAAACAAAAATCCAAAAGTAACCCTAAAGGTAAATGATGTGATTATGTTTTTATTTTCTGGGGATATTTATTTATTTAAGCTTTCAACAATGTATGAGACATATTATAACCTAAGCAAAGAAATCATGACTAAGTGATTTTCAGGGTTAGATAACTGAAAGTGCTCTGGTAGGTCGAGAGATTACAGAGCTTATGGGTGATCAAAAGACTGAAGTTACTTTAAAATTTGTTAAAGGGTGTCAACTTCTTCAAAAAGCCTGCATTTAACTTTTTTTTTATTGGCATAGGATATTGGTAATAGACGGAAAATTGTGAGATGCAATTTTGTCCAATATTACTGCAAGTGAAGGGATACTGGACCTAATGTAATGCTGGGTATAAGAATTAGATTTTGTCAGATTTTGCTTTCATCAAGGGTTTCCAAGTTTTTCTAAAGCAATATTATGAGATGTAATGGATAAAAAAAGTAAAAAGGATCACCTTAAAGACATTTGCTTTATATGTTACTTAAGCTGGCATCTGTAGCATCAACTAGCAAAATGTTTGAAGAACTGTTGTTTTAGAAATTCCCTCAACAGCAACCCATATTACTTATAAAAAATACCATAGGGTGCTATAGGGAAACAAGCCCTGATATAAGACCACCTTGATATGCTATTTAATGTTTTTTCACGACAATCTCCTGAAACCCAAGATGTTTTGGGAAAGACTACTAGTCCAAACTAAGCCAATGGTAGCAAGTTTACTTAACTCTACAGCAAACAAAAAAAAATCATGCAGGAACTTCAAAAAGAGGACCAGAGTGTTCCCATCCTGAAACTGCTATAAAACCATCCACCTATCTACTTCAATCCTGATTAGAATGACAAATTATTTAGTCATTATCTGGGTTTACAAAATATTGAATGAAAAAAAAAATCTAAATAAATTATTTTCCATGTATGAAATTGAGATTTTTTTGAGGAATAATTGTCTGGACATTTTAATGATTAGCAACGACATGTATTGTTTTTTGTTTTTTTTTTTTGGTGCAGCTTCAGATTTTTGAATAAATCATATAAGATGGATAGCAATATGAAAATATGAAACATGAAAACATTAAAAAAGATTATTTTCCACTATTTTCTACTAAATGCTATGAAGATTCATTTTATCATAGTTTCGATTTTTGTTTTTAGCATTACATGAAAATCATTACATGGATAACTATTAACTTGAAGGTACTGCACTCTTTGTATTAGGTAAACGATATTGTATTTTAATGAATGTGCACTTGCATGTTCACTCCTATATGTGAGTGGGCTCTTATGTGAAAATGTGAGAATGTTCACTTGTGAGTGTCATTATCAAATTGGTGAAATAGCCTGTAAAACCACCAATAATAGTGCATACTTTCTTCGTGTTTTCCACTTGGGATGTATGGGTTCTTTACAGTAGGAAATGAAACTGTCAGCTTAAAAATAATAATAATGATACCGATAATAATAACAGTTATAACAACAACAACAACAACAATAATAACATCATTATTATTATGTAGCTAATATTAACAGTTGAAGTGATTATCAAGCAGGGCCATAAAAGCAGGTGCAAGCATGATCCACAATTCATTTAAGTCAGTTGTAACCCACAAGAGGAGAAAGCATAGAAACTCCAGGGTTGAAGGCAGAACAAGCATTTATGGGACATAAGTATTAACTGGTGGGGAGAGAAAGGAAAGCCATCCTTCTTAATTTGGCTGCTCCCCAGGTTGCCATCACAACAGAGACCAGTAACCAAATGAAACCAAAAGTAATTTGGAGCTTAAAAAAGGGTGAAAAAATGAATGCATAACAAAATTAATAAAAGAGTTAAATGTATAGATTGAGACTTCTGTCCAGGACAGTGAAAGGTAGGATATGCTTGTATTTTATCAAGACTATGATGAATCCATTCGAATGGTTGATTTCTAGACTGGCAGTAGATATTAAAAACATACTAATAGGTATTCATAAATTGATCATGAGTCGGCTAACATTTCTATCTTCTTGACTTATAGATTTAAGGTAGTTGATCTTTTAAATTGCATTGCTTAAGTTATAAGCCTACCAAACCTTTCAGATTTGGCCTCAACAATGATATACGAATTCATAGAAACATACATGTTTAAAACTTGTTGTTAATCTTAATTGGTCTATCTGAATCTTCATTGTTGAAAACATTGCAGCTGCTTTTACAGATATGTTACATTAGCTCTATTGTGGTCACTGGCTTTAAACTTTCTCTTTATGACTCCCGATGTATGCATCAATATCAACTAACAAATTTTATGGAAAAAAAAGTCAAGAAGTGCAACTGTCCTAAAATTTCTGTCATCCCAACACCACAGACTGGTTCGAGGCCTAGATCTGAGTGTCAAAGTATTTAAGTACTTTGGGAAGAATGCCATAAAAGCCCACAACATGAGCCCTGATGCTTTTGTACAGGTGGCACTGCAGCTGGCCTACTACAGGTATGGAGCTTAAAAAATGTGTTAAAATAAGCAGGCTATATTTATATATATATATATATACATGAAACTATCCTTAAACCATGAGGTTGTGAGGTTGTAATTACACCTGCTTAAACAGTGAAGGATCTAAAAAGAATTTAATATTTATAAACTGAGAATTTTATTCCAGGCAACTTGATTTATTTGAGTGACAGTAAAAATTTAAAGATTGTGCTTAAAATCATGGCACTCTTGATAATGAAACAGAATATGGAAATTGTTCTTAAACATTGCAACAACTGTGTCTGCAGAATTATGAAAACAAGAGCTACAACAACAAGTTTTAGGGCTCTTTGTATTAGAAGACAGAGTATTTGAGTCTTGTTTCCTTTCTTTGACCAGGATGCACAATCAGTGCTGTTCTACATTGGAACCAACCTTTCTGCGAATGTTCAGACTGGGACGTGTAGCAGCAATCAATTCGAGAACAAGTGCCACAAGTGCCTTTGTCAAGGCTTTCGATGACCCTCAGAAACAGGTTTGATGAAAGCAAAACATTGTAATAGTACTGCCATATAATGTAGCTCATTGTTATGAGCTGCCTAAACAAAGTTTAGTTCTTAAAAGGTTATCATAAAAATAAAATCACGTTTCCAGTTTTTTGTTGTACTACAATGACCATTAATTTTATAGTTTTTTTTTAACATTTAGTTGTTGCTGGAAATTTCTACTAGCAACAGAAAACTTAGCTGGTACAGTGCTGAAATTGTAAGTCCATATGTGTGTCATAGCAGCAAGGTGCTCCTGGAGACCGCTATTGTAGTAGGTACTATCATGTCATCAATTTGGATTTCTTTGCCAGGTGTTGATATGGCTGTCTGAGGACAAATTTTTGCTACATGCAATGGCCATGTAAGGGCTCACATTATATAAGAGAAGTGAGTTTGGAAAACAGGTGTGAAGTTGACATTAAAACAAAGGATGACAAATTTGAGGGTAAGAGTGGCTTCAGCTGTCTTTCTTCTTGGAAAGGGATTAATGGACTAACTTTAAAAATGATTTAAAATTAAATATATATCTTCAGGTCATAGTAAATCTGAAGCACAGTAATCAAAGTAAAAAATTGGAAATTGAAAGTGATGAGTCTTAACATTTCTAATTTCTCCTTTTTCTGCACAGTTCTCTGACAAAGTTTATTTATTGAGGGAAGCTATAAATGTACACAGATGGCACATCAAAATGGTGAGTAGAATTCACAACAATACTCAACATTGTAGTTCAGTTAGGTCCAGTATATTAAAAGTGTAAAGATGGAGTTGGTAGAATTCTTTGTTCCTATACTATCCCATTCAGTTTGTTTTGGCATTCTGCTTAAGTAAAGCTCATTACTGTGTACAGTTAGATTAGATGTGCTGTTCTCGCTATGTTATAATTCCAAAGCGTTAACATAGGTAAACAGCCAGCCAAACTCCTTTTCAAGAGCCAGGAAAATGAGTGTCTTGCTACTTTATTATCTTCACAATCAGCAACATTGAATTGGAGTGAAACTAAATAGGAAAACACAAAAAATACACTCAATACATTGCAGTGCGAGCAACAAGCAAATACAAACAACTTAAGCAATCGTCAGCATCATGAGCTGCCAAGTATATAACAGGTAAGTTAGAGTTCAATGAAAAGAGATGCAGGTAACTGCACTGTACAATAGAGCTGCTATTTTTACAGGCCATAACAAAGTAACTTACTATCATCATATAAACTCAGGAAAGGTCCACAAAGTCAACAACATCAATCACTGGATACTTAATGAACATTAAACTCTTACAATCATTGCCTCCTGAGGGATACACAGGCAGGATTGATTTGGATCAGACAGCAGTAAATACAGATTCTATCATGACTTCTCCACAGCTACTTATCTGCTTTCTGTTTCCTGCTTACCATTTCCTGTTTCCACTATTTCGCCGCATCAAAATAAAAGCACAGTCTGAACTATTTCTGCATAGAATGATATAAAACGCATTTTGACAATTAACTCCATTTCTTTTTGAACCTACTCAGGGCAGAATAATAATGCAATATTGCATATGCATGCCCAAATGTCTTCTTCTTTCTTGTGCGTGAGGATGAACATGCACACATGATACACATTTCTGCAGTTCACCAAGGTCAGAATTAAGGTTATGTTGCCTCCCTGACTTCGCAGACTGGGGGAACCTGGTTTTCTGCTCTCATAACGTGTGACGCTGTGATAAAGAATAGAGGAGGCACACACGTTGAGCTGGCGTTAGCATCATAACAGGAAGGTTTATTCTTCCTCTGTGTGCCAAAACATTACTCTTTACCAGCGCGATACGCGCCCTCTAGCGGCTGGATGTGGAATAGCGCTCTAGTAAGTGAAACTGTAATGAAATCACAGGAGTGATTAAATCAATAAAAATAATGTAAACACAAAAAAAACAATAGGGGTGCCTGTTTTTACTTCATCTGTTTGAACACTTAGTTTTACTTCCTACTTTATTTCTGAAGTCAATTATCTTCACCTCTCTACACTGACAGAATCTATTACAAAGTGTTTGATATTAAAAACATACACTAGATATTCAGTTAAATATTTTTTAAGAAAAATTCTTTGCATGTTTTGTACATCTGCTGTTCAAGTTTAAATATTTAACTTTGTTTTCTTATGTTTCCTGTGTCTGTTATCAGCTTTAAAGAGCAGCTGTTAGTTTTGTTCGGCCATAACAAGAAGAAAACACACACAGTTTCACTCAGAAGAACAGACAGTCGTAAATATTCAAAGAAAGCGTCTGTGAATGACTCTGGGTGCTCTGCTGTGTGGCGTAAAACAAAGAGAGAAACGTGATGCAAGTGGCAGAGGGGAAGAAATGGGGGACAGCTGATCCTTATTGCATTTTAGATGTTGTGTTCAGGTGCACCCGGTTGCACCGGTGCAGACTCCTCCCACCAGAAGCTGCAGGGAGACACAAACAGCAGCAGCAGAGACGGGGGCCTGCAGGCCGTCACCCAGGCTGCAAACCTGTAAACAACGCTAACAACTCAGGACAAAGAGGCCAGAATTCAACTGCAAACAGCACAGCCCCCTTTTTTCAGCCAGATTTAGTTTCCACGGCAAGTAAAGTGCAAACAAAACACACACGGAGTGTATTATCACGGCTGCAGCCGCGGCTACTGACACATCTGATCAGCGAGCTGCCTTAACAAACACTCATCTGAATAATCACAGGCTGCACGGCCCACTGGCTGACACTGGATCAGCACTAATAGGACTGCCTGTCCTTTAGGCTCACACACACACAGACACACACACACACACACACAAACACAGGCATTATTTGCAGTCGAGTTCTTTCTGTTTGTGTTGTCCTGACTGTCAGTTTTAACAAAAGTACTTATTGTCAAAGCTTTAAAAACAGAAAAACAGATAATAAACGTTCATTTATCCTCATAACAGAGTGACATTAACAAAAAGCAAATGGATGGAAGATAATTTGGTCTTTTACTCCGAAAAATAAACAAATTTATCCAACAAAATCTGTGTTTAAGTTTCACGCAGCAGTCAGTCATTTTGAACTGATGTGTGACTAAAGATCCTCCGGAGCAAACTGTGACAGTTCAGATCATGTGACTCGTTTAACTCGACTTAAACGAGATAACACACAGATTACAGTCTGAGTCTCATTAAGCTCACCTGCAGAGAGGCTTTAAATTAAAACACACAGATGTAAAAGACAGTTTATCATTTGCATGTTTGATCGCTACACAAATAAACCTGTGAAACAATGATGGAAATATTCCACAGGTCACCAGGTGGTGTGTTCAGGGAACCTGGAGGATCTCGGTGTGATCTGTGATGTATACCCCACCGCATCCCCCCCCCATCCCTGCTGATCCAGCGTGAAACAATCAGAGTCTGTTAGCGTCTGTTTGGATAAAAAACGAATCTGACACATAAATCTGATCAGCTTGTCACATTAACATCCACAGTTCTGCTTCTGCCTTTGAGTTCATTAGCTGTTTGAGCTCTGAACTGAAAACTATAGGCTGCCGTCTCGTCCCCCACCTCCCCAAACGCCCCCACTCTGACTGAATGAAGAACATCTGATGTGCAGCGGTGTGTGTCAGATATTGTGCGTCTTCGTGCTGAAGCAGCAGGGAATTGATGAAAATCAGGTCACACAGGAGTTTTAAGCTGAGCCGAACAAATGAAACCAGGAGTTCGTCGGAAACATGCGAGTCTGATTCCTGCGACCGCAGACGGAGATGAAGGATGTTTGTAATGAAGGTTTGCTGGTTCAAAACAACCCAGAGAAGCAGCTGACATGAGCGACGGTAATTACATATGAGAACATTTGTTGTTGTGAGAGTTTCATGTGCAAAAAAAAGAAAAATTTAAGTTACACAGCAGTTTTTTCTTGCATCAACAGAAATAAAAAACATCTATAATAAAATCTAAAATGTTTGGATCTTGAACTTTCTAGTATTTTTCATTTTCCTCTGAGGCTCGGTCAGTGTGATGTACTTGATTCTGGATTAAATGAGTTTGTTTAAAGTGATGCAGCAGCACTGACAATCACAAAGATCTCTGCTGCATTTCACTGGTCGCCTAAAATCCTGGAATTGATTTTATGAGTTTAAAATGGTGTCAGAGGTCACTCATGACTCCCAGGATTTTTTGAATCCAAAGTTTTTCGACTTGTTTTTCTGTTTTTTGTGTCACTCTCAGGTTTCCCTCAATATAAAACTTGAAAGATAAAGTTCTGGCTGGGAATCAGAAAACAGAAAACGCTGCACATGACACTGAAAAATAACAATACAGCAGAAAAACAGGACCTTCAAAATAAAACAACAACACCACACACCCACACACCGCAAAATAAATCAAACCCGGGCGTCCCCGGGCCGGGGGCGGGGGGGTCATCATGTGATTTGGGATGAAATCACCTGTTACCCCCCTCGCCCCTCAGGATCCCCTGACCACAACACTGTCATGACAAATATCTTTGCTCTATTGAATTAAAGTTTGACTCGTGCTTTCATTCATCTTTCCTACGTCTCATTATTCAGTGTTTTGCCAGCAGGATTTATAAAAACTGTCTCTTTGTAGCTGATTGTCTCGTGTTTCCTTTTTCTCTCTTTCTGTTCAAATTAAAGCAGCAACAGAAAATCAGATTTTCAGACCCGACGTGACTCATCTGGTTTCATGTATCACCAGCAGTGAACACATGAGCTGCGGCTCAGGGAGTTTTAAAGCAGCACTGATGGAGTCAGTCATGTTTCCTGTGGTTGTATGTTTTCTCTGTGCAGTCTGTCCTTTTTCTCTCCTGTTTCCCCTTCAGCTCCACCTGCAGCTCCACCCACAGCTCCGCCTGCAGCTGCTGATGCTTGATTTCAATCAGGTGCAGCTGGAGTTTTGACTGCAGGGCTGCTGGTCAGTCTGGAGTTTGTGTTTCCTGTTTTTCAATTTGGTTTCTCCTGTTCGACCGCCTCATACTGTTAGCCTGCCTCGTCTCGTTAGCCTGTCTCCTCTTGATTAATGGTGGCTCCTCATGCTTGTAAACCCCATGAATTCTGGGGTTTTTGTGGTGTTTTTGTGATTGATTTTGGTTTTAAGTGAAGCTGAGGATCAAAAACACAGTGATGTCAGTAATAATGAGAATCTATAATAATCACATATTCATTAACTGGCCTCTGGCGTCAGTTTTAGAGTAAATCATATTAACCTCAGCTCACCACACGTGTGTGACGCTCTTAAGTTTACTATGAAAACGCAAAAACATGTTTTTGTCAGCTTTGTCCCTGCAGGTTGATGGTTTGATTCCCAGCTCCTCCGGTCTGAATGTCAAACTGTCCTGTAGCAGGAAACTGAACACCAAACTGCTCCCAACGGTTGTTTCATGGATGTGTGAAAGTGTGTGTGGTGACACACTGTAGAGAGGCTGTGTGTCATCAGCTGTCAGTCAAAACACTAAAAAAAATCACTGAAGAAATGCAGCTAATTTACCATCAGAGACGACAGCGTCATGGCGTCTGTGGACTCTACGAGGACAGAAATGCATGATGTCTTCCTTACAGCACTGCTTTTCCTGGTAGCAGTGCACCGGTGGACTTATTGATCAGCTGATCACTTTGAAACTGAACAAAAGACTTAAAAATGTCATTCTTCTATCCGTTTTTGCAGGTATGAGGAGCTTTTTTTTCTCGTCAAGGTGATTATGAAGGTGATCTTATTGGACGCTGATCTCAGAAAACCTCAGCACAGTGAAGTTTTACTGAAGCTGTCTGACTGAATTTCAAAAAACAAAACCACAACTTTTCAGACTTCCCACCATCACACACTTCAGCCTCTCTTCCTCTTTTATTCTCGTGTTATCTCCTGTTCCCTTTTCCTATTTCTTACTCCCAGGAGCTCCAGCAAATGCCCCCAGACTGCAGAAACCTTAAGAAAACCTCATGCCTCATTAATCTTTTATTGCTAAAAGTTTTCATGAACCTGTTCGTGTTGTGTTGTGTCATGTAGTCTTTGCTAGTCAAAGTGTAACGTGTGTGATGTCACTAAGATTTGACTGAGTTTTGAGGTCAGACCAGCAAACCTGAGCCTCGTCCAGAGTTTTTAAAGATCACAGAAGGAAAACAGAAACTTTCAGAAGCTGCACTGATTCCCATCAAACCTTAGAAGAGAGTAAAAACGCCACAAGCTGTTTCCTGTCTGATCCTCACTGTGTGACTGCAACAAAAAAAAAAAACATGGCTGATTACAAATTACCTCTTGAGAAAGTTGTATCCCGCCTTGTAAACACAATGTACCTTCAGCAGTGATTTCACCTTTTCAAATCCTTGAAAACTTCATCCTGTGATTTCCCTCAGGTGCCAAAAGACAGAGAGTCAAGGAAAAGCTACCTGAGCACCTGGTCGATGTAAACACAGAGTTTTCTTAATAAACCCCCTCCCTGCAGACTCCACTCTGTGGAGGGGAGACACAGGGGACGAAGAAAGTGAGAGAATAATAACAGAGAGGAGAGACGGGGAGGAGGAGACGCTGCTGCTGATTGTGTCCCATGATGTATGTGGGGATACGATGCATAAACATAATTAATTATCAGTGTGTTTAATGAGATCTCTGATTGTTGGCACATCAGCTGGGACGAAGCAGGAAAGATGCTAATCCACTTTCAAAGTACAGAAGCAACGTGTGATGTGACACCGGTCTGATGATCAGCCTCCAGGGTGAAAACAGCGAACACATACTCTGATTACATTCAGTTTAACAAAGTAGATTACTCTCTTGTTAAGTTAAGACTCCTCAGCTTTTTGAAGGATGAGATCAGAGCAGCCTGTTTTTTAAAATGCAGCTTCACCAGGTGAACATTTAAAACTACAGATTTAAAAATGCAAAATATTTGTCAATGACAAAAGTTTGCATGAACGAGCAAAAAGAATAAATATATTTATGTGGGATTCTTCACATTAATCATGTAATAAACTTTTACTCATGGTGTATAAACCATCAATCATATAACTTTATTGACAAAAGCAGAGATGTTTCTTCATGTTTCTGTTTAAAAATACTGAGAGGTTTAATAAGATTTGAATAAAATACCAGTCAGGGAGAAGTTTGTTTGTTTCCCAGCATTCATCTGTTATTTCAGTTCATTTGCACCTGCAGATAAAGTTACCTGCAGACT